>JXTC01000622.1:53966-70902 GCA_002914845.1 Trema orientale | reverse complement strand
TGATCATGTCGATCTAATGGCTCTTGAAGGTAACTGTATATATAAACCCTCTTCATCTTCATTATAGTAAATTTTTCTAATATTATGCAAGAGTGGTGAAAATAAATAAGAAGGTTTATTTATGCAGTTTACAGGGACAGGGAGAGAGACATTGCTAGGTACAATGAGTTCAGAAGAGCCCTTTGGTTAATACCAATCTCAAAATGGGAAGATCTTACGGATGATAAAGATGCAACTAAGATGCTTAAGGAAGTTTATGGTGATGATGTTGAAAAGCTTGATCTTCTGGTAGGTCTCATGGCAGAGAAGAAAATCAAGGGATTTGCTATTAGTGAAACTGCTTTCGTTGTATTCTTACTTATGGCAACCAGGTAAATATCTATTCTATACATGGCACAATTCTTGACTTACTTTTGGGAATCTTTTCGTGGGTTCTCAGTCCAGTGGAACTTTATTATACATGTGACAACATACGAATTATTTCTGCTCTCACATCTTTAAGGCTTGTTTGGATTTATTTTCGTTTTTTATTTTCTGTTTTTTTAAACAGAAAAATAGAAATTTTTTTTGGAAGTTTGCTTAACAACCTTGTTTTTGTCTTTTGTTTTTAAAAATTGTTACCAAAAATTTCAAAAAAAGTGGTAACAAAAAATTTCAAATACCTTTATTTTTTAAAACAAATTTCAAATACAAAAAAACATACAAATATTTGTACACAAGTGCTTACATATATATATATACATACACAAATATAAGTATATATGACTTTCTCTATCATTATTTGTACTTCATTGTTTTTAAAAACAAATAGTGAAATAAAGTTTGCCAAGCATGATTCTTATTTATAAAAATTGAAAATCAAAACAAAATTTTTACTTCTGTTTTCAATTTATTTAATCAAAAAATTGGAAGTGAATCTAAATAAGCCCTTAGTTAATGATATTTCTTCTTCTATTGGCTATGATTCGTATCATCATGTTTCCTATTAAGGAAATATAGTGACCCATGAATGGGCTCAATTTACAATTCGTTCTAAATATGATAGAATATGAAATGACTCTTGTCTATACTTTATCTCTTATTATGTAACTGCCGATTTTCAGCAGTAATGAATCCTCATTTCATTTTAAAAAAAAAAAAAAAGAACTATTATTGACACAAGAAAAAAAGTTCATACTACTCTTTAGCAACTATACCAAAATAGTGGTATCAAAGTACTATATATAGTGTCAAAATGAAAATCATGCCAACTAACCACTAAGTTAGACAGCTACCGAGCAATGCTATACATGGGTGCTATACTTTAGGCACCCTTTTAACTTGTTTTTTTTTTTTTTTTTGGCAACTATTAGATTATGCATTTATTTTATGTCATAAAGAATATAGCATTTAATGGACCTCCACCGTCCATTGAGATGAATATTAGAGACCACTAGAATTTTCCTTTTTCAATTTTTTTTTTTTTGAGAGAAAGATAATCTGTCATTAATTGGATAAATTAAAATACAACAGACAGAACTAGAGGTGAAACATCCTCCAACCAAATCAGTTCATCATCTTGCCTATGAGCATATTTAGCAAGTTCATGGGCCACCGATTAGCATCCCGATAAATATGCCTAACACACATTCTAGGAAAAAGGGATAATAAACTAGATACATCTAACAACAAAGCACCAAATTCAGAATTACAATTCGAACAAGTCTGTAGTGCCTAGACAACAGTTAGAGCATCAGACTCCACTACTTAGAGATTCAATCCTACATCTTTTGCCCAAAGCAGACTTAGACCAAGAGCTTTAGCTTCAGTAATCTTTGATGAAAAATAACCATCAATCTGCTTTGCAAGTGCAGCCATAACCTCACCAGATGAATTTTTGATTATAGCATCCACACCATTAGATTTTGTATCCTGAGAAATTACAGTATCCATGTTCATTTTAAAAGGACCACAACTAAGAGGAACCCAAGAGGTAACACGAGGTCTTTGAACTCGTTTCTCCTTACAAATCTGCCTTCGAAAGTTGACTTCCTTATATCGTACCAAATTGGCCTTACTCCAGTCATAGATTACCTTAGGATCCCAGGGTACCTCATTATGTCGATGATTTCGTTCCCCTCAGGTGGACCACATAACCCCTAACCTCACTATGTCATCATCCGATAGAAAAGAAGAAATGAGATGCAAAATATCAACAATGGACATAGAGGAAAACAACCAAAATCAAAGCGAAAAAGACTATGCCTCCAAACTTTTCGGGCCATCTTACATGTAAACAAGACGTGTCCCACAAATTCCTATACTGATGAACAAAGAGAATAATAGGCTGATGTCAATACTTTCCTCTTAAAAAGCCTAATAGCCACAGGCAAAATATCATGATAAGCATGTCATACAAAGATCTTAATCTTCTTTAGTAATTGCAAAGACCAAATTCGCTTCCACCAAGATATCTTGTCCGTTAAACAGGAAGAAGATGCCTGAGCCTCTATAGATTTAGCTAACCAATAACTAGATTTAACTGAATAATAACCAGAAGTCAAAAAATGCCAAATATGTTTATCCACACAAGGGAAAATACTTAAAGGAATCTTCAAGATTCAATTAACAACTTCTGCAGAGAGGAAAACCTGAAGCTTAATCACATCCCATTGTCGAGTTGGAGTAATAAAATCTGCCACTTTAATACCAATATCTAGATTCAGAGCTTGGCATGGGAAGAAGTGAGTATGACTAGGAATCTAAGGATCCTTAGCAGCTGAAATAGAAGCACCATTACCTATTTTCCATCTTAAACCATTAAATAGTAGTTTCTATCCCTAGAGAATGCTACGCCATGTCCAAGAAGGATAATAGCCAACTCCAGCATTCAAAAACTCCCCCGTAGGGAAATAGCATCCCTTACATACATGAGAGAGAAGAGAATCAGGATCAGAAACAGGGTGCCAAGCTTGCTTAGCTAATAAAGCTTGATTGAAACTAATAAACTCAATCTACCATCTCTTTTCGATTGACACATAAACTTCTCGTTTTTTCAATGCATTTTTGGACCTTTCTCACTAAAACCCCACCAAAATCTAGCCATAAGAGACTCTAATTGATTGAATAGTGATACCGATAACTGGAAACAACTCATTGCATATGTAGGTATAGATTGTATCATAGCCTTCAATAAGACCTCCTTACCACCTTTTGAAAATAACTTCACATTTCATACAGAGAGAATATTCTAGACTTTAGATTTAATATCACTAAATATAGCTTTCTTCTCAAATCCAACAAAAGAAGGTAAACCTAAATAGCATGCATAACAGTCTCTGACTAGTATACGGAGAAAATATTGAAAGAGAAGCTAAATATCTGAAGTAGTATTTGGGGAAAAGACATAGCCGATTTAGCGAAATTAATCTGTTATCCTGAAGCTCGGGCATAAATATCAAAGACTATTTGCAATTCATGACAGGAGCGAACCATAGCCTTACAAGATAAGAGGCTATCATCTGCAAATAAAAGATGTGATACTGATGGAGATCATCATGCAAGTTTAAAACCCTCGATATTCTGACAGCATTCCTCATAATGTAATGAACTTGAGAAACCTTTAGTGCAGATCAGAAAAAGATACAGAGATAGTGGATCTCCTTGACACAGCCCTCTTTGTGGAAGAACTTGCCCATCCTGTTTACCATTTATAAGAAAACCAAACCTGATAGTCCACAGACATTTTATAATTATTTCAACCCAATGTTCACAAAAACCCATCCACAACATCATTTTTTCTAAAAAAATCTACTCCACTCGGTCATAAGCCTTACTCATGTCTAATTTCATTATAGCATAACTAAAATTACCAAATTGCCAGCTCTTCAAAACATGAACCAACTCAAAAGCTACAAGAACATTGTCAGTAATTAAACAATTAGATAGAAAAGCACTCTAGGTTTTTGAGATGATAAAAGGAAGAAACTTCTAGAATCGATTGGCAATCACCTTCGTAACTAATTTTTAGAGCACATTGCAAAGGCTAATTAGTCGAAACTCAGACATTTTGCGAGGGTTTTTAACCTTTGGGATCAAGGTTATTGAGTTGAATTAAACAAGGAAATATTTCCCTCACCATTCAAGATATCCAACATAGCAGTAGTGACGAAAGAACCCACAGTACTCCAATTACATTGAAAAAACATAGCAGACATACCATCAAGTCCCGGGCTCTTATCTGATCCCATTAATTTGAAGGCAACCGCCACTTTTTTAGCAACAAAATGACTTATAAACTCCATGTTAATCTCAGGCATAATAGAGGGAGTAATAGTATTCAACACATGAGACAGAGCCATATTATCCACAGGCTAAGAGGAGTACATATTTTGAAAAAAGTCCTTAGCAACTTCCAAAACTTGTGATTCACCTTCCACCAAAACTTTCTAATCTAAGTACAGCATTGTTTTGCTTCTATGCACTAGCCTTACTATAAAAGAATTTCGTATTCAAATCCCTCGACTACAACCAAGAGACACGGGAACATTGCTGCCATTAAATTTCTTCCTGAGCCAGCAAGTTATCAAGAATAATCTCTTGACCATGTACCTTTTGAAAATGGACTGAACTTATATCATCCGGATTGTAAAGAGCCTTTTACTTCCATTGAGCCTTTTGACTATCCCTTCTCATACTTCCAAACTTCTTAATATGCCAATCAGTCAATGCTACAAAGCAAGATTGTAAATTAGAAATCATATTCAAAATAGAATTAGAACTTGGAACAACATTCCAATAGTCATCAACTACTTTATAACTCTCTTCATCCTCCATCCACAAAGCCTCGAACCGAAATCTTGATCTCCTAGTAGCCAAACCAATACCATCTTGACTAGAAGAAGCCAAAGAAATTCTTAAAGCTCACGATGGTAATATTTAAAGAAGTCCAGATGGTCAGCACCAACTCCTGAATACAAAGATGACTAAGCCTAATTAGCCATAGCAAAATCCAGTCATTCTTTGATATTTCCGGTCCCAGGAGCATTATTTCCCCAAGTAAATCTTTCACCTTGGAAAGGCAATGGAGGTAGGCAGCAATGACCAAGACAATCATGAAACATATCCATTTGACGCTCCTGACATTGTGAACTACCCTCCTTATCCTCTAAAGTTAGAATCTCATTGAAAATCCCCCACAACCAACCATAGTTTAGAAAGAGCAACATCATATAATCTTCGGAGCACAATCCATGTAAAATGACGATTATGAGTTTCCGAAGTACCATAAAATCTCGTCAAATGCCACTGCTTCCCTAATGGAAATTGAATAATGCTTCCCTAATGGAAATTGAATAAAGCAATCAAAGTGATTTAATGAGTAAGAAAAGATAGAAACATCAACATAATCCTTCCAAAGTAACATAACACCATCACCCAAAATGACCCTAGGAACTTTTAACCCACACTGAAAATTCAAAGCAGAACAAAACTTAGAAAAAGAACTTGATTTCAGTCGTGTTTCCGTGAGGAACAAGACTTGGGGAGCTTGTTAAGATACCAACAAATGTAGATAACGGAATGGACTCGGGTTCCCCAAACCCCCTGCATTCTAGATTAAAATATTCATCGCTGCTGGTGGGGTTACAATGCAACCTCCGCCGAACTAGTCTTCTCACCAATACTGTCAGTGGTCTTCTTAGAATGTTTGAATATATGCCTGATCGTATCACCCACTTCAATTGTTTGGCGCTTGAATCATTTAACCAAAGGAGAAATTTCAATTTCATCTAGAAATTTCGATTTTCCCTTAAGTGCAGCATCGATAGGAGTGGTCCCAGAGATGGAGGCGATAACATTGGCTTTTGGTAAAGATGAATGCATAGAGTCAGAGGGAGACTGATCCTTAATATTACCATAGCCCAACTTATTATCTATAGGCTTTATAGAAGTCAGAGAGTGGGCCTGTTATGGATTAGCAATATCTAAACATGGGCTAAGGCCCAAAGTAGTTTTATTTCCAATTGGTCCCTTAATATCCACCACATCACTTACCTCCTTTCCATCTATAAGAGGCGAATCCTGAACCATTGAAATTCCACTAGTATTAATTGTTGAAAACACCGTCTGTGGGACACGTAGAAGGTGATCATTTTCACGTAACTGCTCCAAAGAGTGATCGAAAGCCAAACTACTACCAACACTATCAGCATTACGCTCTGCCTCTGTAAGGTGAAAATAATAGGACTTGTTAGATTTACATAATGGATTAATAAATCAAATATAATCCCAGAATCTATCATGCCAAATTGTCAGGAAAAGATTTGTTGAGAAACTGAGACAAACCTGCGTCCATAGCCAAAGACGATGAACACCGTAAGCGGAAGCGATTGATTGTTTAGAGCCTGAGGGTAGAAGGTCTTCCACAGCCAGAATACTCTATGTATGCTCAATGAGTCTCTCTCTGTTGATGGAGGCAGAGGAGAAGAGCACACGTTCTATTTGGCTTGGGGACCAAAACCCTATAGTTATATCCTTATATACTAGTCACCAATAGAGACCCCATCAATCCTTATTGGACTAGGATTATGTAACCACACATTACAGAGTCCACACCAAATAGGTAACTTCAAGAGTCCTTAATTAGATCACTTAATGACCCCTCTTAATTAGACAGTCCTTATATTATATAATTGATATAAAAACTATGGCCCACTTTATTGGGTTTATACGAATAACCCAACAATCTCTCACTTGGGCTACATAAGTTTTTCCTGAGACAATTATATAATGAAAACTTAAGTGCGCACTTTATTACTGTCTGTTAAGAAATTACTCCTTAAGACAATCTGAACCATTTTGTATATCAACATGAAACCAAAGCGGCCTTCATTGCACTTAGGTAGGCAACTAAACCCATCAATGATTATCAAATCAATACACGCAATGACCAGATCAAGTATGGATGTGTGGCATGGAAATAACACGAAAAGTGATCTTACATGCCTATTTCTATTTGGTCCTTCTTTAAACTGAAATGAGATCAACCTTAGTCTTTCCTCTTAATGCATTACCGCAAACTTTATGCTTAAACCGCAGTAGGAAAGATAATAATATGATAAATATCATATCTGAATTCAGAGTTTACAAAAAACCATCGACCATATTCTGCAGAAATTAATCAAGGAATAAATGTCACTAATGAACATCTGTACCATATTACAAACTCCCACTAAAACTGCACATCTTTAAAATACAACACCATTATGAGCAATATGCTCATGAAAGCACCTTAGGCAATAAACCTTTGGTGAGTGGCCACTATCATGGAGTTTGTACTTACATGTTCCTTAGACACTTGTCAACTCTGAATACTTTATTTTAACAACAGATAACTTAAAGTCTATGTGTCTTGACTTCAAGAGTTTCTGCTATTATCAGAATACAACAATGTAGCTTAATTATCACAATAATTCTTTAGTGGTCTTTTAAAACCATCAATCACAGCTTGCAGCCAGGTGATAAAGTTCTGCAGTTATATTCCCTAAATCGATGCCTTATAACAAGATATATATACTTTGCTCCGTAGTGAAAAAGCTGTGAGTGTTTATTTAACACTCTTCCAAATAGCTCCTCCATTTAGCAAATATATATATATAACCAAAAGTGGATCTTTAACTATATATAGGCATCTAACAAAATCAGAATCGGAATACCCAATGATCTCTAAAATTTTTCGAATCTTGATAAGTGAGCACATAAACTAATGTTCTCTCTAAGTTCTGCATAACCCATTTTGCTGCTACTTAATGATCCACATGAGGGTTATTAATATCTGCCTAACAATCCTGAATATACATAAGATTCTCCACTGCCAATGCATAAGAGAATTTCTGTATTTTCTTAATTTCAATATCATTATGGGTACTGATTGGGACTGTATTTATCACCCTTAGCCAATGGGCATATCTCCTGAAACATAATCTTTATTGATATAGATCTTTTGTGATATCCTAAAAGATACGACCGGAATGTATCTATATTCCTTAGTACAAAAGAGACGTCCCCAAGATCTTGCATATCATATCCTTCGATAGAAATTTCTTAGTTTCGTACAACAAGTCTATATCATTGCTAGCCAAAAGTATGTCATTGACATACAATATCAGGAAGATAAACTTGCTCCCACTGAACTTGTGATATATAAGACCATCAACTGAATTTTCCTCAAAACCAAACGAGAAAATAACTAGATGGAATCTTTAATATCTTAATGGGAAACTGGTAGTCTCTAAATTCACCTAATGTAACTCCAGAATATAATGAGTTATTAGTGCAAAATTATCCTGAAGGAGTCTTTCATTAAAACTGAAAGAAAGTCTCTTTATAAATAATGCCTTCCTTCGGAGTGAAACTATTGGAACTAGACGAACTTAAATGTCGACAAGATCTTAAATGTCATTGTCCTTCATGGATTTCATCTCATTCTTTATGGCATTAATCCAATTTGAGAGTTAGAACATTATTTTAGCTTGAGTGAAAATAATTAGATCATTTTCTGCTCCTATTTCAAACACATGTTCTAGTGGATTACCTTCATGGCACTTTCTCTTGAGGTTGTTGAGTTTATCATTTTGGAAGCTGCTGAATATTGTCTTGATCCGAATTTGTATCTTGAATAATGTCAGGTATAAAAGCCTGAAACCTGAACATTTTCAATTGCAACTGAAGGAAGAGAAATGAATTCCTCCTCAAAGACAATATTCTTAACCTTTTCTCCCCCCAAACTTAACATCCTCAAGGAATTTATATTTTCTCATTTTGACAAGGATTTATAAGAGATATCATAAAAATGAATCCTCTTAACTTTTCAAAGTTCCGAATGAAATAGTAGCTAAAAATCTTAAGTCCAATCATTTTCTATATGGCCTGTATGGCCTAACCTTAGTTGGACAACCCCAGATATGGAAGTACCTAATGCTAGGCTTCTCGCCTGTCCATAGCACATATGGGGTTTTAGCTACATCTTTAGTGGAAGCTTTGCTTAGTATGTAAACTGCAGTTCTTAGGTTTCTTTCCTAGAGTGATTTTAGGTAAAGAAGAATGATTAATCTCACTTCTTACCATGTCCTTAAGTTTGCTTTATTGTCACTGAGCAATACTATTTATACTAGGTTTCCCTGGTATTTCGTATTGTCGGACGATTCTGTATGTCTCTAGGAACTGAGTGAAGGGTTCTGGACTTTGTTTACTTTATCCGTCTTACCTACCATAGTATGCACTATGATTAGATTTGACAGCTTTAATTTCCTAGCTCAGTTGAATTTCAACTTGGGCATTGGAAAAACTTAGATACATCCAGAAATTGTGACTTCTCATGAACCAAAATAGGTACCTTTAATGAGAATAATTGTCTATGAACATAATATAATACTGTTGGCCATTCCAGATAACTGTATGGAATGGTCTGCATGTATCAGTATAAATTAGCTTTAAGACGTCAAAACTCTTGTTGATACCTTATTTCCTTATGTTTGTCTGTATTCCTTAATGTACTTAACACAGATTTTAAAGTCTGTCAAGTTAAGTAGGTTAAGAATTTCATCTGACACAAGGCTAGTGTCATACCATAGAGAAATTCTTTTAATTGACTTGTATTTTTTTGTACCATATTTCTTAATATGCAAGATTAACTTGATGAGGCAATTATTTTCAACTTATAAAGATTATCAATCAAAGAACTAGTAGCACAAAATTTAAAACTTGAAAGAAACTAAATTTAACTATTTCCTAATGAACAAGGATGACTTTATTTGTTCATGTCAGAAATAGAATACTTTAAAAGTCTCTTCCAAATCTAAAAAATTAACCAGTCTCTAATTATAATCTAAATAACCTTATATAGCCTCCACTGAAGTTGTGTTGCCATTGCCCAAACAGATGAATCTTTCATCATCAATTTGCAACTAGCTTCACAAATAATGTTGCATGAACACACTTATGTGAATAGTAGGTTCCGTATCTATTCACTAAGTGCATTTAGGTACAAAAGCTAAATTAACTTTATGACAAACAAAATCGAGAAGTATACCCTTCTTTATATGCCAAAAGGCATGACTGGATAATTAACCTTATACATCCAGCCCTTTTGCAAAAGAAACAAACAAATTCCTTATGTTGTTTCCTTTTGCACTTTATGCTGTAAAGACATAACTGCAGCTTACTAATCTTTATTCTTTTTCCTTATTTTATCTTATCTTGAGAAGTACATGCTAAGTGAGTACTTTCAATCTTTTCTCGCTTCAACCTATCTTCTTCTTGCACACTATAAGAAATGATCTCAAAAGAGATCATTTGTACTTTAGGGTGTTGTAACTTTTCTTAACTGATTTGTGCAATAAGAGAGATAGTGACCGAATGCACGAGCAAGTCTTTCAACTACTCTTACTTAAGTGCCTTTAGTTTGGAAGCGAGATTAGACATTTTCATAATGTACTCTCTTATGTTCCCTTAATTCTTATACTGAATTGAAACGAGATTCCAAGAAAATGGTACTCATTTCGACCTTTTTGTTTTCAATAAAACAATTTGTAATTGCTTTAAGGAACAACTTAGCGTTTACCTCCTCAGGTATAGCGCACCTTTCTGTAATAGAGTGTTGCATGACCATGAGACTTATGTAATTAAAACGAATTTACTACTCAAAACTCTTCTTTACCAACTGAAGAACTTTATACTGTAAGAGTAGTAAAATGTTCTGTCCGGAGCATAAGGTCAAGACCAATGCAACTGAGCACATTGTGCTCATTCCATTTCTTAAGGTTTGTGTTATTAAACACAAATATTAGACTTAATATTGGCAGATATATACTAAGCAGAAACTGAATAGAGAACAAAACAAAAAATAACAGCTCACATTAGAAATATGTCATAAACTAAGCATACAAAATAATAAGATATACTATTATGACATACATTAAATAAACATATAAGGTGGGCTTCCATCACAAGATACCCAGAACAACATCAATAAGCCTTCCTTTGGGCCGACTTATCAACTTGTAAGTGGTACTCTTCAGTGCAGTAATTAAATATTGATAGTAAATCCTGTCAGACAGTAAACCTTCCTTTGGGCCAATTTACTGTCCAGATGGAAACTTGATAACCATCACATATCTATTATCGCAGGTGTATTCATTATTCGGCCAAATAATCACCTTCCTTTGGGCCGGTAATTATTCGCATGAACAATAAACACATAATCATTTAAATATTCCAAAATAAATAAATTTACGCAATAGAGGTTACTTTGGCAACATGTTGTTTCAACTCATCTGTTTCAAAATATTTAAACAAATAGTGCAAAGAAAATAACAACCAAAGTGCCCAGAATATTAAACTGAAAATTTCAATGCACAAATATTTATGGATGACCGACTGAGTTTTAAGCACTTTTATCAACTCTTAGAACCAAATAGAGTTTTCAACAGATAAAGTGTGGGTCATACTGAAGATGGGTTGAGAAAATAAACTTCATTGGTCAAGTTTTGGGTTGGAACCCCTTAAATTGAGTCGAAAATGATTCAATTTTACCCAAAAAACGAGACGGAATACCTCAATTAGGTCATAAAAGGAACCTATAAATTTTCTGAACCCGATTGGTGGCGCTGCGGCGCCATTGGTGGCGCCGCAGCACCATCGATTCTGTAAGTGTGGCGCGCGCCAGTTGCATGGCGCCGCGACGCCACCAATGCAGCGCCGTGCTGCGGCCTGAATGTTGATTACCCGATTTTAAAATTGGGTAACTCAACCCTAATGCGATTTTTCGCTCTAATCTGCAATCTTTATGACCCAAAACTCAGAATTCAACCCTCAAACACTGAATATCTCAACAAAATCATGAAAAATTCATCAATCATACATGTTATATCTAAACCCTAGAAAGCCAAATAGGTAAAGATATTACAAAATAGAGACATGTATGATTATCCTAAACAATTTAACATGATTTCTTGCTCCTGATACCACTTGTTAGATTTACATAATGGATTAATAAACCAAATATAATCAGGAAAAGATTTGTTGAGAAACTGAGACAAACCTGAGTTCATAGCCAAAGACGATGAACACCGTAAGCGGAAGCGATTGATTATTTAGAGCCTGAGGGTAGAAGGTCTTCCACAGCCAGAATACTCTATGTATGCTCAATGGGTCTCTCTCTGTTGATGGAGGCAGAGGAGAAGAGCACACGTTCTATTTGGCTTGGGGACCAAAACCCTATAGTTATATCCTTATATACTAGTCACCAATAGAGACCCCATCAATCCTTATTGGACTAGGATTAGGTAACCACACATTACAGAATCCACACCAAATAGGTAACTTCAAGAGTCCTTAATTAGATCACTTAATGACCCTTCTTAATTAGACAGTCCTTATATTATATAATTGATATAAAAACTATGGCCCACTTTATTGGGTTTATACGAATAGCCCAACAATAGGGGTTGGCCGAAGATAACTTGGACAAAGAAGGGCCAACAATTCGTCATACCAATCTAGTCACAAAAGGCCAGGCTCCTACTTGAGAGAAATTAACTCCATATTGGTCAGATCCAGAATTTTTTCGGGGTGGGTTTCTTTCATCCATGGGCCATATGGCAAAAAGTACATAATGCCATTATATTCAAGTTCCAGAAAAAGAATGCATTGCTTGTAATCATGCCCCAACTTACTACACTGATAACAGAACTCTAATAGTTATTGATAGCGTAACTCAACCCACTACTCATCTTTGGAATTGGGTAACCGAATCGGATAGCCATGCCGAAGAGGCTGACTAATATTCAACGCCACACAAATCTGCAGATAACATCCCCAGCCTTCATTCAAAGAGTCGAAATCAATATCCAGATGTTTACCAAGGATCTGTCCAATTTTGATAGCCATAATATTGGATATACATAATAGATTATTAAACCAAATACAATCCTAGAATCTATCATGCCAAATTGTCAGAAAAGATTTGTAAAGAGAAAACCCGTGACTAACCTAGATCTATTATGTTTGACAGCAAAGGATGTGATCACGTAAGCGAAAGCGATGTATTGATTAGAACATGAGGGTAGAAGGTCTTCCACAACTAGAATATTTTATGTATACTCTATGGGATCTCTCTGTTGATAGTGATAGATGAGAAGAACGTACGTTCTATTTGGGTTGGAGACCAAAACCCTAATAGTTATATCGTTATGTACTGACAGCCAATAAGGACCATATTAATCCTTATTGGTCTAATATTAGGTAACCACACATTACATAGCCCATACTTAATTAGTAATTTTCTGAGCCTATAATTAGATCACTTAATTTACCCCACTTATTAGATAGCCCTAATATATATAAGAAGAAATTAGACATTATATGGTATTTTTCGAAAAAAATTTAAAAAAATACGGCGGTTAGCGTTTTTTTAAGGTGCGGTACGATTTTTATTAGAAAAATACCTTTTTAAAAAAAATTTAGAAAAATATCATTTTTTAAAATAGTAACTAGTAATCGGTAACCAATTTCTAGGAACTGGTAACTAATAACTAAAGGTATTTATAACTAGTATATAACTGGTAACCAATAACCGGCAACCAGTTTTAAGAAGCTAATAACCAGTAACTATTTTAAAAATGGTATTTTTCTATTTTTTTTAAAATGATATTTTTTTAATAAAAATCTTACGAAAAGTTGTAAAAAACCTGATTTTCTCGTATTTTTGTAATTTTTTTGATTTTTTATAGATAAAAGTGTTAAAAACTTTATATATAATTGTTATAAAAACATGTGCCCATATTACGTTATGCGTGTATAACCCAACAATAATTTTATTTTGACTCAAAAACGGCAGCCTGTAGACCTGGACCCAAAAGGGAGTATGAGTAAATAAATCAGAAGAGTGGGGGAAAAGCCTGTAGGAGTTGCCAGAGCAAGTAATCGATTATCAAAATGCCAAGGTTCCCCTACTAAAGCACGCTTCTTATCACCCTCGCAGCCAAACTTGAAAACAAACGTGTTATCCTCAAGTTCAGCATTGTGAACTTTGTGTCGTCCCTCCATAAGATCAGCAATAGTTTTCTTTAGAGCATCCTAATTGAATCGGCGAAGAGTCATCATCCGACTCACAAGAATACAGTCAGCAGAATCAGAACCTGGAGTTAAATCATCTGGTTGAAACTCCAGCACTTCACGTTCACCATCAGTGAGCGAAAGAATAAAATCTAAATCATCAATATTCGTAGCCATTGGAAATAGATGAGAGTCAAAAAGAACAGCAAACGAAAACAAAAGAGAAAGTCGATGAAAACGGGAAGAAAGAAAAAAATAATAATAATTACTCTCAGAAAGAGAGACAAAAACCACCCACGACCTCCATGAATCGACAGTTCAAAAGATAAAAACTAACATGAGACCGTTAGAATTATAGATACAATAACAATTTTTAATTGTGATGTTATTAATAAAGTTATAAAACAATACATATTTGGTCAATATTGACCAAGTAAACCAGTGTTTTAGCCCGGATAAATAAATCAATGAATTGCATGTTATCAGAATCAAATTAACTATATAAAGCATTAGACTCATAGGATTTTCTTGCCTAGCTAGCTATAAATGTATTTAAAAATAATATGTGTATAGATAGAAAAATATAGCACAAGTAATATGCCAAATGGTATATATAGCTCAGTTTTACATTGAAAGGTCTCAAATTTTGAGTCGTGGATTAATGATTATATATGCAGGAGACTAGAAGCAGATAGGTTCTTCACAAGCTATTTTAATGAGGAGACTTACACGAAGAAGGGATTTGAATGGGTGAACACAACTGAGAGCCTCAAAGACGTAATTGACCGTCATTATCCCAAAATGACAGACCAATGGATGAATAGCGCCAGTGCCTTCTCAGTTTGGGACTCTCCTCCAACTCCTNATACAATAACAATTTTTAATTGTGATGTTATTAATAAAGTTATAAAACAATACATATTTGGTCAATATTGACCAAGTAAACCAGTGTTTTAGCCCGGATAAATAAATCAATGAATTGCATGTTATCAGAATCAAATTAACTATATAGGGCATTAGTCTCATAGGATTTTCTTGCCTAGCTAGCTATAAATGTATTTAAAAATAATGTGTGTATAGATAGAAAAATATAGCACAAGTAATATGCCAAATGGTATATATAGCTCAGTTTTACATTGAAAGGTCTCAAATTTTGAGTCGTGGATTAATGATTATATATGCAGGAGACTAGAAGCAGATAGGTTCTTCACAAGCTATTTTAATGAGGAGACTTACACGAAGAAGGGATTTGAATGGGTGAACACAACTGAGAGCCTCAAAGACGTAATTGACCGTCATTATCCCAAAATGACAGACCAATGGATGAATAGCGCCAGTGCCTTCTCAGTTTGGGACTCTCCTCCAACTCCTTCCAGTCCAATCCCACTCTTTCTTCGCGTTCCCACTTGAACTACGAAACCGTGACCATCCAGACTCTATAATAAATTACTATATATATATTTTAACTTGATATGATCAAAACTTCTTGCAAAAGCATTAATGTTAGTCAATCTATATATATGGTAATATGATTTCAATATCTATTCTCTGATCATAGGCGATCGTGGACCCCTGTAATACTTATTGCATATAATATTGTTTCATCGCCCGTTGTACTTGCGCGACATTCTTTAGTGTGTCCAACTTATTTCACACTATGGTTCATCGCCTGTTTCATGCGAGTATTAGACGTGTAATATGCACTATCAATAAATTCTCGTCTTTATGAGATTCATGCTTAAACAATATTAGAAGAAAGTAATATATATATATATATATATATGGGCAAGATTTTAATGAAGATTTTAGTTTTCCTTCTATGGATAGATACTTTAATTTAAAACATTAGATTTTGATCTCCTAGCTATAATAATGTTAGTAATTTTACTAAAAGTTTTAATGTATTTAATACCTATATAAATATAAAAAGTTATTTACAACTTAAAAAATAAGTAACTTGTTTGTAACCTGATGAGTTGGACAATTTTATTTTTTTTTAAAATTCCCTTTCCATTTTTTTTTTCATTCTCATTCTCAATATGCTATTTTTTTTTTCAGGCTTCAAGTATATTATCTTAATACATTTTCTCTCTGTCTTTTTTCTATTTCATATTTTTCTTCACGTTTTTTGATATTTCATGCACATTATATTTTGAATATATCTCTACACGTAAATTTATTGTTTTGGTGAAAGGTACGTTTTTTTTTTTTTTTTTAATTTTATTCATGATAGCATATAGATATTAATTTACTAAATTTCCTTTTTAACATATATTTTACGTTTTTTATTCCTATTATAAAGTTTAACGTTTTGTACTTTTTTCCTTTTGCTCACATTAGAGTGTTAGATATATACTTTCTAGCTAATTTAATAAAGGATAATACAACTGCATTAAAAATTCACATTATAATTGTCAAAAAAGGGAAAAAAAAAATTCACATTATATATGTACTCTTGTTTCCTGGTTATTTCCTATTACATAGGACACAATAATTACTTTTAAAAACTATGTGCAATTTTGATCTGATAGAATTATTTACTAAATATAAATTTATGGAACATTACTTTCTAGAACATATTGATAATACAATACTCTTGTAAGAAGGTATGCATAGCATAATATAAAGAACTAAAGGAAAAAGGATATTAAAGAAAAGACCTCTTTGAATGATGATAATATTTATATAGGCTAAGATAAACTAGATAACCAAAAAGAAACGTTTACAATTACAATTATGAAAGTTTTACAAATGGTATATGTATTTAATATTAAAAAATATAATTCGTAAATAATTTAATTGATATAATTTCATAAGAATTACGCAAAATATTAAGGGTTCC
>JXTC01000622.1:37871-53843 GCA_002914845.1 Trema orientale | reverse complement strand
ATTATGTAATTTTAACCTTGAAATTTGAACTCTGCAACATAATATATTGAGAATTAAGAAATTATAAAAATTGATACTTTCGAGTTATTTTAGCAATGAAAGTACAATAATACCCTCCAAATTGAGAAGAATAGTAAAGATTAACTCTGTTTTGATAGAAGATATTATCTTTTTCTTTATTAATTCAATCAAAATTTTAGTCCATGGTATCAATTTTCACAAACTCTTAATCTAAAGATATTATTTTGCAAAATCCATACATAATTCAGGTTTAAAATTGCAGATATCTAGATTTTAGGATATTTTTGCACAGTTGTCCCTATATCTCCCATTAAGTGCTTATTGAAAGTGAACTCAAGCTACTCCAATACACTTTTTGGTGGCTGCCAAAAGCAGACAATGAGCGTTTGCCTTATAAGAAAATAGATCTTCTGTAGTCTGATTTGTTTCTCAACAAAATGTATACTCTAATGCACTAACGCATCATGTATCATTCGAAACATAAAGCACTGCCTTCTTAATTAAACAGGGAGAAATATTACATAATCCAAGGTTTTTATAATGCGTATTGGCATATAGAATAGGCATGCATTCCGAGTAAAATATAGAACATATATAGCTACATATATTTTTTTAATATACTTATATTCATTTTCTAGGGTCCAAGTAAAAGAAAGTAATGAAAGATTAGAACATTAGCTAAATACAATTGAACAGAGAGCATGGAAAAGGAAAGTACTAAAATATTTATACAGCTATAAGAGGAAGGTTGTCCTCTAAACATCATCAATAAAGAGGAGTGCTAAGCACACTCTTTTTCTCACTCTAGTTTTACCGTCTGATACTTGAATTTTATTTTCCAGTTTAATATTTTAATAATGCAATAAATTATAGTAGAATTCATGTACCAAATGATGATACTGTGAAAGTATAAAAAAGAATGTAAAAGTGAGTTCAACTAGCATTTCTCTATCGATAAAATTAAATAACTTCTTTAATTTTGGTAAGTTATACCAAAGCCCACAAACACAGTTACATTAATATTATATGTACACATTACAAGTTCACATATTTTGTCATTTAAATTTGAACTTCCCAGCATAAGGTTTATGTATGGATCCAATCCAAAGATTCCCATCTTTCTCCTCCACCTCAGAAACAGCTTTCCATTTCACTCCACTTCCATCCTCAAGCATATCCAACACATCACCTGCCTCACTTAACCTCATCATCAACCCTCTTCCTCTCCACTTAGCCAGATGTGTATAAAACTCCATTATGTCAAACGGAAGCACAAGAATAATTTTTCCTATGAATGGATATGAAAGAATCAATTTGAAGATCCGTTTTCGCCTTGAATGAATTCCCACCCAAAATCCTCCTCGAGGACTCCTTTTAATGTTGTCTGGAAATCCAGGTAACTGAGCAAACACTTCAGAAGTTCCAGCCTTAGGTGTTTGAAGCCAATACCTGATGATCCTGCAAGTTGTGGTCTCTGCAATTAATAGGAAATCGTTGTTTTCGCTCAATGCCACGCCGTTCGGGAATGAGAGGTTTCCAAGTAGAACATCCACCTGTTTGGTTTGAGGGTCATATCTCATTAGCCTTCCAGTTTTGTCTCCACTTAGTATTACAGAAAGGTAGTTCCTGAAAATGTGTGAAAGTATTTCTTTGTTACGTGGTTAACATTGCAAAATATAAACTTTTGGCCCAGCCAGATCATGCTGATACATGAGACAACAACAGTTTTGTCATATACAAAATCATCAATTCATGTAATATTTCACTTTTGTACGTGTGATCATACTTCAAAAAAACAAATGTTGTTATACCATTAATTTCTACAGCAAGTAAACAGCTGCTATTTATGAATTACATACGTACAATCTTCTACACAGGTTTCACGGTTGTATTGGACCTTGATGTGTTAAGATAACATAATTCATTTTCTCTTTCTAAAAAAGAACGAAAATTAAAATTGGGTAATGATCTTCTTACATACGAACTGATGCATGGAGCTTATTTTTGCAGAATCATAATTAAGGCATCTAAGATTGGGGAAATCTAGATAAATAACCTGTTTCAAATTAAGGAGAAAAAATATGTCAACTTTTTAAAATAATGAAAAATACGTAGGAGTAACTCACCAAGTGATCGTCATTCAAGAGGAGTGTTATGATCATTTTTTTTTTCACTCTTTTGTCTCACTAGTTAATATGTGAACTGTTTTTTACTTTATAACATTATTAATATGTGATATTTTTCAGTTCAGTTCATACATCAAGCAGAGAGATAAGAGAGTCATTTTTTACTTTATAACATTATTAATATGTGATATTTTTCAGTGCAGTTCATACATCAAGTAGAGAGACAGGAGAGTGGTCCTAGCTAGCACTACCCATCATTTAGAAGTGTTCATTCATTCACTACTCACTTCAATTGGGTGACATAGAATTAGACACCAAGTGACCGAGGTAAAAATATGATTTGTCTATCTCTTTCTTCAAAACGGTATGGTTTTCCCCCCCCAAAAAAAAAAAAAGAAAGAAGAAAGGAAAAAAAATTCTTTAGTATTTTGTTCCAACTCGTATGAGTCCTAAACATCATGATGAAGAATTGGATTGATTCCACTTTGACAATTATTGAGGTAAGTTTATATATAGAAAAAACCTAGCTAGTTCTCAGTGTATAAACCATAAATGAAAAAATAAAAAATAAAAATAAAAATAAAACGACCGTTGAACAATTACAAGACTAATTGAAAAAGAATGTACTAAGTTGTGTAGGATATACCTCCTCTGATAACGAGAACTACTATCAGTAAAATAGAGAACTCCAGTCTTTTCATTGATGTCTAAGCCATTGGAAAATACAAATGGAACTCCTTGTGCTTGAGTGGCCACTCTAGTGGCCAGCCCACCTTCAGGCCCAACTACGAGCAGGCCCATATAAGCATCGGCAATGTAGAGATCACCGCTCGTTTTGTTGAATCGCAGACCTAATGGACGCCCACAAAGGTGCTCCGTCCGATGGTGATCGTGTGACCCCTCACATCTTGATCTAATAAGTCAATGTCAAACATAGCCATGTCAATGTTAACATATAACTACCACTTTAAACAGCTAAACTTCTCTCTCTTAGATTTAAGGTTTGTGCTAGAAATTTCACCTATTATCCCACATTTTTAATACCATTAATATCCCACTTTCTTAATACCATTAATATTTCTTAATACCATTAATATGTGATTTGTCATGATTCAAATAGTGAACTAAAAATTACTACTAATAGTTTAATAATATTTACTAAATAATTTAATAACATTTACTAAATGCATGCTAACGAATCATATCCTATATTAGGTGATAATAAAAAAAAAGGGATAATAAGTGGAATCTCAAGCACTATCCAGAATTAATTTGGGTGGAGACAACTGACAAACAAAACAAATTTTTCATGACAAACAAAACAAATTTTTGAAGAAAAGGGTGGTATAAATTATAACAGGGAATATTATTGTTATAAATATTTAATGGGGTCTAATAAGTGGTACGTACTTATCTAAATTTTTCTACGACCAATGATTCATGGACCCAATGACTAATATGATGCATATTGCGTTTTTTTTTTTTTTTGTCTTTTTTTTCTTTTTATTTGCAAGTTGCTAGGAATTAGAACGGTATCTTAGTAGTAGCAATTTATTCTAAATTCATAATTTGAATGATTTTCGAATGACAAAGATAATAACTATTAGTGGGGGAAGCATACACTAACTATGATTTTTAAGTTTTGTTCTAAAAAGAATTGACAACCAATTATGTGATGCTATATCATTCAAATTATCTAAATTTAGGGAGGAAAAAAATTGTAAAGGTATGCATAACTACTCTTATTGTTTTAGCTTGACAAATAAAATGGAACACAGGTAAGTTACCGATAGTTTCTTCGAAAGTCGTGCCTAATGTACCAAAAGCTTTGGTAGTTAGTTCATTTAATATTTGTGAAGGGGTGGACAGTTGTACTTGTGTCTGGACTTCCGAGAGTTAGAGAACACGAATCCTCCCTTATTTTTTTGAAAAAAACAAAAAGATAACAATGAAAATATTTGGGCTAATTATTTTGAATAATGCTATAGGACATCAGTGGTGTCCAGCACCATAGTGATGTGTCAGTTTGTCACTGGTTAATCATAATTATAATTTAAGTATGGCCCATATAGGACCCAGTTTGTTAATTAAATTATCCAGTGACAAACAGACATGTCACTGTGGTGCTGGGTACCACTGGTGCCCCATAGCATTGCTCAATTATTTTAGACCACGTAGAAAGAAAATATCTCATTGGCTACAAACTTTTTTATGTATTTATAAATATTTAAAAAAAAAAGAAATTGAATTAATTCTACTAAAAAATTCTAATACAAATTCTTTTCTTTTATATACATAAAACTCATATTCGTTTGAGCGTTGGAAATTTGAATATTTGTTCCATCCTGAAGATATATGAGCTAAAATCTACGTATAAGTTTTTAATTTTATTTATTTATTTATTTTTTGAAAAATATTAAGAAGTGTATATTGCCCGTATATTTAGAGCTATATATATATATATCAAAAAACCATGGAAAAAAAATCCCCTGTATTAATTACGATTTTTGTTTTTTTTTTCGGCTTGAAGTATTAATTACATTTCAATTGCAAATTAGTTTAGCTAGACTATTTCCTTGTCGACAATGTACGACAGGTGATTCAACATATGATGTATATTTTACAAGAGAAACTCAGCTTTTGGTGTAAGAGTAGAGGACAAATCGCATTAAATTGGTAGATTAGGATAGGGACCATGAAAAGATGGACAGAATCATTTGAACCACAGAAAATGAATTATTCACATTACAGAGTCAGACATGAATAAATAAATAGAGAGAAACCAGAACAAAAAAAAAAACGTTTTTTTTAATTACTATATGAATTGTACTTTTATCTTCTTTGGTAAAGTTACCTATATATACTTTCTTCTTTCTCGGGACATTTTT
The DNA here is from genome assembly GCA_002914845.1 of Trema orientale. Classification (NCBI taxonomy): domain Eukaryota; kingdom Viridiplantae; phylum Streptophyta; class Magnoliopsida; order Rosales; family Cannabaceae; genus Trema; species Trema orientale. Next base: position 48,808 of record JXTC01000622.1, on the reverse strand, counting down.
CTAAATAGCAGTTTTAGAATGTTAGATGTATAGAACTTAAAAGATGCAAATAAAAGTTATCCAAACGAAATATCATGAAATTAGAAAAAATTCGCACATGTCTTGAGGTGTGAGGTTCTCGTAATCTTTCTTTTTATCATAGTGAAAAACTATTGCGACAGAAAGTGGACCTAATCCTCGTATTGAGATTGAATTACCACTGTAAATCTTATGCATATTTGCTTGTTAATTTTCTGTAATTTTGTGTTCTCATTATTGTTCTCGGTAGTAAAAAAAAATTAGATGTGTTAATCGGTAACACAAAATGTATTTTATGATTTAGTAGTTAATTTATACTTTTAATACAATTTGCAATTTTATCCTAAGAATAACCTTCATTAAGTAAAAAACTCAACACCTATAAAAATGAGAAAAAAAAATACAAAAGGACAAAATAAAGGTTTTCACAAATAAAAAAAATGTTAACAAACTTAAAATAGAAGCATAACTGCCAAAACAGAAACCCTCGCCACGTAGTTATAATAAATTTCCCTTTTTAAACCTCATTTTAGTAAACATCCGTCCTTTTGATAGGCAAATGGCCAGTAAATGAGATTTTACACTGAATATATCAGTTGATATTTCGATTATATGATACGGTTGTAACTAATTTGGTGGTAATAGGTACAGAATATACTTATAGGTACAGTGTATGGATAGTTTTTTTATAGTAAAATTTCACATTGCTCATATATTTCCGTGTAACTAATGTGTTTAAAGAATATACTTTTTTTGAAAGGATCTTTAAGTATTTTTTTTTCCTTCGGAAGGAAGACATGAAGTTTTAAAAGCTCCATTTAGAATCCGGATTTTGGAAGAAATAAATTATGGAGAAAAAATCATGAAAAAAGAAAGAGGAAAATATTTTTCTTAAAAATTTATAGAACTTTATTTTGATACTTTAGTTTTACTAATTAATGTATCAAAATTCTATACTAAAAAATGACATTAAATCAAACTCTTGCTTTTCTTGAAAAAATATTTTATCAGTTTTTCGTTTCAATCCAAAATAAAAGAAAATGGAATCCCTTAAAATCTTTTTTCTTTTCCTCTAAAAATCTAAGTTCCAAACTGAAATTAAGTGTCCATTTTTTGATAAAAACAATGGCATTGAATTTTTTATATTATCGTCACAATTTTATTAGCCACATATACATAAGGTTTCAATCCTTTTCTTTTATGTTTTTTTTAAGGTTTAGGCTTTGTAGAAGGTCGCTAGAAAAGTTTTATAGGACTAATAGGTTAAAAATTTGGAACAATATTATAGACATCAGTAGTGTTCAACACTACAACTATATATCAACACCACAACTATATATCTATCTGGTACTAGATAATTCTAATTAATAAACTAGATTTTATATGACTTTATCTTAATTATAATTATAATTAACCTTTATCCCTCAGTAACATTATCCCAAAACTTGTGGATATTAAATTGAGTAGGGTACCATTGAACCATTTTAACTCAATAAAGCTAGGTACCAATAAAAGTTAGACAAATTTTCTATTCTATCCTTTCTAAGCATTATAAGTGGACCAATCCATAACCTGCCAATTTATATGTGGCTAGCAAATTCGACAAATAACCCCTAGGGATACTGAAACTCGATCGTGTCAGTGATTACTTTCAACGTTTCTCAATCAGTCACTCAAAAATTATCATGTAAAATTGTTTACTCTCTGTTGCGCTTTTAATTACGAAATATATGTGAATTTGTGGTTGACTAAAACTATAGTAATGCGCATTCATTTTAAGGTGCCAAGTAAAATATCAGTTTTTTATTAGAAGATTAAATTAATACACTAAATTTTGCATAGAATTTATCTATTTATTCCATCTTTCAATAAAAAACAAACATATCATGTGGTACTTACACCTAGCATTACTCTTAAAACTATTGTATGATAGTTTTCATTAGCGTAGAATTTCATTAGCGTAGAATAGCATTACACAACGACATCACCCCTTAATTACAAAGAAAAACAAAACGAAGAGGAGAAGGGAAAAAAGAAATGTTAAGTAGTACCTGTTTGGAGAAGTTACAGCAAAATCAATCCAGCGCCGTTGATTTTCTTGCCACTTGATGATCCGGCCGTCCGATACGCCGGTATAGGGGCCTTCGCCGAGGCTGTCGAAGGCGTAGCTCTCGGGACCAAGAGCACCATCTATTGGGACGATTTCAAAGGGGCCAAAATCTGCATGGGTGGAACTACTTATGAGCTGCTTACTAATAAGCTGGTCATCAAAATCATCGGAGGAAGAGTAGGGATATGGGAGCTCGAAAAGGTTGGCGGCGAAGAGAGCGGAGAGGAGAACGGCAAAGGTTGCCGTGGGGAAGAGATTGGGAGCCATGCTTTTGGTATGAAGGAAAAAACAGAACTTTGAGTAGTTTAGTTGTGTTGGCAAGGCATGCACTGAATTTATTGAGTTTTTTTTTTTTTTTTTTTTTATTAATGCTTTTAATTTGCATATCATACATGTGGCAAAGATGAGCAGAAGAATTTTTGGGTAATATATATATATATATATATTTGTGCGTGTATATATATAGTACCCTCTAGAATGTTCAACTCCCTAACATCTACATTTTATTGTGCCAAAACTAATATTCATGTCCATTTCAAAAAAAAAAAAAAAAGATTTAATATTCATGTCACTGTAAAAAAACAGAGAGTATTAGAGTGCGGGCCTAAGCCTAAGCCTATCCCATACCCCATACGCTTAATTACTCGCAGAAGTTGCCCAATCACATCACAGAACGTGTGTTCCGCCTGGTTTTGTTTTGTTTGTGTTTTTGTTTGTGTGTGTGTGTGTGTTTTTATTCACGGGTTGGATTTTTTTTTTCTTTTTCTTTTTTTTTCCCCCCCGCATAGAGCGTGCACCGGAAAGCACACATTTAAATTTTCAATCAATATAAATTTTCAATATTTCTATTTTCATAGTTCTCAAGTTTTGGTATGATATTTGGAAGTAGATATATGTTTTTTTCTTTTGATAACTAAAAGGGTAAAATATTTGGAAGTAGATATATGTATTTTTTTTTTTTTTGATAACTAAAAATGAAAGGGGGAGCAATCAACGTGGTTACTCTCCCTGGTGTGACTATAAAACTAGCGAGAACGGTACATTTGGGTGGAGAGCGGGGCATTTGGCTGACAGATAGATACCTTTATATTTAAGACTCTCAAATGAGCCATCCATGTTTAAACCCACTACTTTTAGCTTTCAAGATAACAATATTGCCGTTAAGCTACTTGTTCGGTGGTATTTGGAAGTAGATATAATATTATAATTGTACACTCTACTAATTACGTAGGACTACTTTCTAACTAGAGAAAGAAATATGCCAATTTACTTTTCACCACATTTGTTTTATGCTTATTCTTTTTTTGAAGTAAATTTAATTTTATTTAGCGATAGCCATTAACCGTTTGGCACCACACCATACCATGTGATTTGATGGTTAGTTAAATAATCCGTAACGTACAATTGACAAAATGTATTTAACCACATATGTTTTTTTTTTTTTTTTTTTTGAATCCACATACATGTAGATAAGTGATTTATCTAGAAAAAAATGTAGATAAGTGATTTTCTTTTTCTCACATTTTCATAGTGCTAAATTGCACCACAAACACTTTTAGTACGCCGAATTTGTGGCCTCCACAAGTAGAACTCGTATACTATATACTGTGGGTACGTTGTGATCATGACAAATGAGTCATGAGGAGAAACACAACAGGAAACGGAGCTATAGTGACAATTTTTGTCGTCACTTTAGTTTTTAAAGTTGTTGTTTTATATTTATTGCGACGACAAAATCGTCACTATAAGTTCGTCACAATAGATATCCTATAACAATGACTAAGTGTGTTGTCGGTATGGACATCTTATTTTGACGACAAACATCGTCACTAAAAGGTCGTTCAAAGATTAGGAGAGGATGACAACTTGTCCATGATCAGCCCTATAGCAATGATATTTGCCATCATGCTTATCAACTATAGCATTTAATTATTTTAAAAATAAAAAATAATATAAGCTATAGATGTACGTTGCTGTATTCCGTTATAATTGTAACACCAAGTTTTTACTAATTGTCTAATTCCAACTTGTACGGTAAGAACCATGCAATCGTGCAAGCTTTTTGCCAAATGTTATGTTAATAGTAGAAACTGACACCTTGGACATTGGTTTCTCGTCATCCATCGAGCTACAAAGCATTTGCGCAATTTTATAATATTTATTTTGGGTATATTTGGTAGGATAAAACTAATTGAGAAATCAGGCAAAATAGTCGCGTTTTCCGAATTTTCCATTCCAATGGAATGGAATAGTTGAAACAAACGGCCAATATGAGAAAAAAATTGACAGAGTGAAAAATGGTTTGTTTAATAAAAGAGAAAATGGGATGAAAAAGAAAAGAGAGAGAAAAAAAAAATTAATGTGAGCCCCATCAAATAATAAGTTCTTCAAATTAGAAAGAAAAGTAGAGGAAAATTTTTTACCTCTAAAATAACACATAGATAATAAAATGAGTAGTGCGAATTTTAATCCTAACAATTTGTCTCCAACTCCTCGGTGAGGGTTTACTCAGATAAAATGAGTAGTTCAAATTAAAATCTTTCTTACTTCCTTCTACATTTTTCTAGTACTTTCTTGTTATACCTTTTTCAATCAAATCAAAGTATCAAATCATAGGATCTCAAAACAAATAACATTAGTTACAATATCATGTAATTTGTACATATACCACGAATTGTTCACAAACAATCAACCAAGTTCCATAGAAATATGGCTTTCATAGAAGAAGATTTGATCAATTTTCGTACAAATCTAGCTCTACCAGTCGAACACCATATTTAAGTCCAAGTTGAGTCTGTGAGGATACTGCACCGAATCAATTTTCGCCTAGAATTTACGGTTTTTAGACCGCATGTATCCTAAAGGAATTGATAATGTTGTATAGATACTAATTAATGCAATAGACAAATAATACTCATCTATATCACGTGTTACGTACGTAGTGATTTCATATTTAAAATGTATAATATTACCATAATTTACTCAAGTGTTTTATGTTGAAAATATTCTTTGATAATAGTACGTGTCTAATTATTCTTTTAATATATTTGGGTTTAAAGTGGCAAACGATATATAATAGTATCAAGTGCCAACCGGCCAATAAGAATGTGCTAGTGGAACTTTAAAATTCTTTCCTCTCCCTTGTGTTTATTAAAAGAATATGCATAACTAATGATACCGCATCATCATAAAACATAATATCACATCACCATAAAACATACTTGAAAAACCGAATGTCGACCGCTTTTTATCGAATTTGGCCAAAATACGACGACTTATAACCATTCGCCATCAGTGAATACTTTGATATCTTTTATAAACGTCCCTACCTAGGATTTTCATTGACTAGAATGTACCATCATGAAATTGATATATATATATATATAAGAATTCCCTTGTCCCCTTCATGAAATGCAATGCCTACATCAGATGACAAATGATATAGCTAGCTAGGGCAATTATAACACTACTATAAACCATGACTGAGTGTTGCATAATAAGAAATTAACGAGGTAGGGTAGCTACGTAGCGAGACTCATTATCACCTGTACCTGTTCTGCCTTGTGACTCTGTCAAGATACTTATTATCACTGATCAGCACTTTAAAGACTGTCCTTGTAAATGTTTTTATGGGCCTTTCTTTCATGCAATTTCTCACCATTTTCAGAAGCAAAAGATGACCACATAATGCAGTTGTACCCCCAAAATAAGTAGGGCATGCTTTTGGATATTGACTTTTCAGCCAAATTAATATAAATATGATGGATAATAATACAAATTAATATTAATATAAATATTTATCATAAAAATTTCATATATAAATATCATGGCAATCACATGCAAAATAATATGCAATAGGTACATGCGAGTAATAGATCAATTACTGAGGTACCATGGAGTGTAGTGGCTTAGTTAGTTACGGACTTCAATCAGGCAGAAGTCACGGATTTGAGTTTAAGGGAGATTAAGTATTTTTTGAGAGATTTATTTTGGCTTAACTTCACTCAGTGTTTGCGAGTACCATACTTGTATTGTCCACTCCGAGTTATTGTCTACGTTAGTCACTAATTCAATTGGACATTTGGTAAGGCTAGAGTGACATGGTCTATCACCCGACCGGATAAGACTCGATTGAAGGATCCTCAACTAACCCATTAGTAGAGTTCGGAGCTGCCAAGATCATATTCTAGCAGAAAGTTGACTACTTTTGGTTGCTCTATCCCTTTTTTCATTATAAAAAAAAAAAAAAAACAGATTATTGAGGTGTTTAGATTATTGAGGTGTTTTCTTTTCAACCTATCACAAATTTACGTGTCAATGAAGAAATAGTGACGTGCAGATACTCAATCATTTAAGTTTTCAATTATCAACTTATTACATATTATGCGTGTCAATTGTGAGAGCTACATATCATTACATATGATAAGAGCACTCACAAAATTTTACACGGTAATGTTTTTTATTAATTGAGAAAGTAAAATGTGTTTATAATTTTCGAAAAAAAAAACCATATCTCAGCTTGTCATATCTATAATTAATATCGGTGTTTGTAGTATTAATTAGTACAACCCTCCAATTAATAAAAAAAAAAGGGTACAACCGAGGGACTTTTTCTTTTTTCTTTTGAAAGGAAACCGAGTGACTTTTTTTTTTAAAGAATTGGTTCTAATTTTCAGTCTCACTTGAATCGGGAACAAGAGAAAATTTTTCGAAAAATAATAATAGTAGCAATAGTACTTAAGGTGCGGGCGTAGGATAAACAATTTTCTGAACTGTTAAAAATAAAAACTCTATAGAGCCTGTTTTAACTCAACACACACTCCTCTTTCCTCCATAAATATATATAGGCCTCATGTCTTTTCTTCTTCCCTTTTTTTTTTTTTTTTTTTTTTTTTTTTTTTTTTGCTTTTTCTTTCTCATTAAACTTTTAATTTGGTTCCCACATCTTTTTCAGATGTCATTTTGCTACACATTTTATACCGTAGTAATATGATAAAAAAAAATTTAGTCAGATAAATTGAATCTGATGAATTAAAAGAATAGGAATCTCACATGTTCACATGCTTAATTAGTTTAAGGTATCACACAAATTAACTTCCAATGTTGGTCGGATTATCATCCACGCATTTATCAAACATATAAAACAGTAAATTTTAGGCAAGGGGTTGAAATTAATCTCCGTATGTTCTTTTGAAACGTTTAGTTCCTATGAGTCCCACCAAGTAATAAGGAAATAAATTCCCCATTTAGGGGAAACTTGTTTCCACATAGAGGAACATAGAGGGTCTGATGTAAGTCCCATTGGACGACATTTTATTCAAGTCATGATCAATCTATCATCTATAAAAATTGTCATAGTTAGAAAAAGAAAAAATAGATGTGTGTGGGCAAACTTAATTAGTAATCCGGCCACTTCATTTTTTCTTTCTCCAACTCCACTAACTATTTTTTTGTCTTTGTGATTTCAAGTTTAGTGGCTCTTGGAGTGTTACCAATGATTTTTCAAAACCAAATTTCCGTATATTGCCCGAACACGATGAAGAATATAGTCTTTTTATTTAGTTGATGATGTTCTTGTGTGGACAAAGTCAAGACTTAGAACTTGTTTGATCCTTGGAACTTCCTTTTGGTGTCTACTTCCGCTACTGTCATAGTGTCATGATTTATATTTAACCTCTTATCTAGCGGTACCATGGGGACTACTAAGGATGTTAATGAATCCTTGTGGAGGAGAAATTGCTGAGATTGATTCATAAGAAATACTTGCCACACTGAAGATGATCTTGAAAGTAACGCAGAGGTATGATAATTCCTTTTAAATGTCTTTTTTTTCTTTAATATAAGAAGTTAAGAACCTAGATCATATTTTCTTTGCATGTGATTTTGCAAAATCCAACTTGGGGCAGCCTATTTGGAAATTCATATATAGTTTTAGACTTCTTCGATCTCTTGATGATTTATTAGGGAAGTTGTCTTCCACTCATTTTGGTCCCCAAGTTAAATTAGAGTATATGACATTTTTATGTTATTTCCTTAATATGGACAACTGGTTTTTGTTAGTGTGTCAGAACGATCAAATTTCTTATTAATTATAACTGTTAAATTTCAATTGATTTTGGTTATTACTTGTTTTGTTTCTCCAGTATATTGGGAGGGGTACGTTCGTAGATAACTTGGTTTCGTTAGATCTCATCTTCTCGTAATAAAGTTTTGGTTGTTCACGGTCCCCAATTCAATAGTACTTTTGGTTAATATGGATATTTGCTTTTAATTGATTTTTTTGTGTTGTACGGATGACTTTATCCACTCTTTTCTGAAATTTTGATAATAGCCTCGTTTGATAAGAGCTTCACTACTTAGTTTATCCAAAAAAAAAAAAAGAGCCTCATTACTTCGGGGAAATTTAGTAAACCAAGGCCAAAATAAAGAAAATTTTGAAAAATCCATTCTTTTTTGGTTGTTAGTTTTTCCAATCAATAATTTGTATAAGTCACCTCCCTTATTTCAAGAACAACAGATAACCATTAAATCACTTGATGGATGACTGTGTGGCATAACTAATATGAGTCCCTAATAGATAATCTCAAGATCAATCATCTAATCTTAATACTATAAAAATCGAAATGACAATATTAAAGATTAAAGTTCAGAATTTTCAATCAGTTGTCAAAATAAGTTTATACGAAATCTAATTTTTTTCCCCATACTTGTTATTAAATTATTTTTTTCCTTTCAGTTCCAATGCTATCCAATTCGAATGGGTCTCAATTACGCGTATACGGCCGACAAATGCAAATTGTGGCCTTCTCTTAAAAGTGATTGCTTCTTCCAAGTTGGATAGGCCCAGAACGCCCGTGGTGGAGCGCTACTACTGCCCCACTAGGGCAGTAGAGGAACACTGGGGCTGGCCACCAGACACAAGGCTTACAACCACGACAAATTTGACTATAATAATGTGCACCCAGCAAGGGCCAGGCATTTAAGAAAACTGGTCCTTTCTACTTTCTTGAGGGCAGTGCCAATTGATAAATTTAAATTTGAAACCAAAAATAAATATCATCACCGAAAAGAAAAAAGGAAAAAAAGAAAAAGAAAAAGAAAGAGTTAACGTTATCTTAAGAAGACTTTTTCAGGCACGTTCTAGGCGTTTTATAAGATCATGCTTATGAAAGTTATGTATTGCATAATTTAAACTTGCATCCACAAACGCTAAGAGAAGATTATTCATTGTCTAGTCCTTGAAAGCAAAAGAATATATGCGTACGCAATTACATTTTATGTGTCGAGGGTGGTTAGGTTTTGTAATTGACTTCTTATGGCAATTTTCTTATCCGAACTTCTTTTGGGATACTTTGTATTGCATTTCTATTGATGGTGTATATATCCATTCGAAATGTGTTTCTTTTTATATGTAATTGATATTCGAGACCAAGATTAATTGGAGGCAGTGTACTAATATCACCGTGCTAACAATCACCGTGCTAACAGGTGGGGTGGTAAGGCACTCCCTCCCTCGACTAACAAGTTTTGGATTCGAGTCGCCCCCACCGTAAAGTCGGAGGTTTATGAGCAATTCACTTCAAGAGAAATTTATTAATCGACGCAGATAGATCCACCACCTGGGATTATAAGGCTATGCCACTCGCTAACCCTATAACCTTTTCTTTTATTACTAGAAAAAAAAAAATTGGAGCTAGTGTACTAATTCAATGACTTAGCAGGTTACACAATGGTGGTGACATTTTATTGGTTATAGTATAATAAAGGATAGGAAGCTCTTAGACCAAAAAAGGCTCTTGTCACGACAGGCTTGACACCGAGCTTATCAATGAAAGAAGAAATCAAGGAAAGAATGAGATTAATGAATGATGGATTCTGTTAGGGTTTATACCCTAGAAGCATGTATGTTTTGGATATTTACTGAATTAATAAAATGACGTTTTTCTATTTGAATTTGTGCATAATTTGTATGTCTTTAAATATTAAAAAATCACTAGTTTATTTATGTGACCACAAATTTAGTATATAAGTATTATATACATGAGGATTAAATTTATTGATAATAAACCAAACGTAGTCTATAATAATTAATTAAAGTATGAGATCTTTAATTAAATATTATTAGTATGGTCCATTAACATTGAGAATGTAATAGTCTTATCCGGACTATTGATGTGTTGACATCACAATAACGGTACTTTATATAATTCGATTATATAGGACTGGACTAGACATGATTCGAATCTCACATAAATTTCATTAACTGTTGAGAGTTCAAATAATGTCACTAGATGATCATATGTAAATCAATCTCAATCCTGAGTAGTTATAGACTCCTATTCATAACATTATGTTCTTTAACATACTTGTTAAAGGTTTGTTTCCTAAACAGATCAAAATACTTGTATCTTAGGAGCATGATGAGATGAGTAGCTGGGAATGTAGCTTACAGATATGGAATCCATTCCTTTCATTAGGAAGCTAGAAAGATGATTTCCATGTGTATTGAGAACAATTTGAGTACTCAATTTATAATAGATTTATAAATTAATTATTCATTGGAGAATCAATAGTACACAAGGATAAAGATATAATTTGACAGGTAAACGGAATATGACCTAGCTCCAGTTATGAATTATCTATAGAGGATTGCATGTAATGATTAAATCGATGGACTGCTCAATATTTTCTGAGTAAATTATTCTATAACTTCAAGAGTGTAATTCTAGATTTTTAGTGGATTAATACTGGAATTAATAAATTAGACAAATTAATTAAAGAGTTTAATTAATTGTTATAATTTATTAAA
>JXTC01000622.1:21715-33083 GCA_002914845.1 Trema orientale | reverse complement strand
TAATAATTACCAAAAATTAATAGATCATTAATATTTAATTAATTATCTGCTTACTACTTTGGTATTATTAGGACAATGTTGCATGTATGCCTAATAATTAAGTATTATTACATGATCTTTTAGTAATATGTCACAAAAAATTAGAGCTACTCTCATGCAAATATGAACATGCTTACATAATTGATTTTAGGTTACTAAACTAGTTAGATAACTAGATAAAATCAATAAGTCCCTAATTATAAAATATTGAGTAGGAGAAGGTATGTGATACTTATGGTCTCCATTGTTGGTCCGTTATGTAATAGAATGAGCCTTGCATCAGAATCTTGCTGAGCTCCTGTAGGAGGGTTTTCGTTCAGGTAATACTGGAAATGAGCTTCTTAGGATAAGGTACTAGGTAGACTATATGAGGCTGATCGCCCATAAGAGACGATCTTATATAGAAAGCTTAGTTACTGAAACAATGGTTAAACACTCAACTTGAAACATTATTATCCTCCCGTAGGAGTTCTTATTAGTCGATTAGAGGACCAAAGAAAATGGTAGTTAGAAATACGTGATAAGAGTTATCTGTCTATTTACTAATTGAAATTATTTCAGTTTGACTTGTTGATTTTATGACTTCCTGTAGGAGGCTTGTAATCAATGGAAGGTTAAATTACCATCAGTATAAGTGATAGTCTTAGGGATACTTTACTTGCGTATTGTATGCTTAATACTTTATGTTAATTATTTGAAACATGATATATGATGTTTGCTTATACATGGAATGTTTATTTATTTTTCAGTAGATATGGCACTTAATCTTTTATCCACTTTACTCACACAAAACAAGCTAGACGGTGAAAACTATGTAGACTGGAAATATAACCTAAATATTGTGCTTACTGCTGATAAACATAAGTGGGTTCTCACCACTCCATGTCCTGCTCAACCAACTGAGGAATCTACCAACGATGAAAGAAACTTATATGATAAGTGGAAGCAATCTGATATGATGGCTAAGTGCTATATACTTGGCTCAATGAGCAATATATTGCAGTAATAACATCGTGGGATGGATACTGCTGCTGACATGATACTGAGTGTTGACGAAATGTTCGCCAGTCTCGGTCGTCAAGCCAGAAATGAGGCTATAAGTGCATTCATGAATCTTCGTCAAAAGAATGGTACTCAAGTTCGGGAACATATGATGAAAGTCATCGCATACCTTAGTGAACTGGAAATCCTTGGAGCTGAAATTGATTGTGACACCCGAATTAACATGATTTTGAACACATTGTCAGACACCTTCAATCGAATTAAGATTGATCATAAGATTCACCGGAAGGATTATACTCTTACTGGCCTGATGAAAGATCTGCAAATTACTGAGAATATTCTTAAGAAGAATAATTCGGGGTCAGCTGAGGCTAATGTAGCTCAAGCTAATTTTTCCAAACCTAAGTCGAAAGGCAAAGGTAAGGGGAAGAAAAAGATTCCTACTTCTCTGGCTCCAAAGAAAAAGAAGCCCAAGAAAGACGCCAAACCAAAGGAAAAATATTTCCACTGTGGTGAGGATAGACATTGGAAGAGAAACTACAAAACTTACCTAGCCATTAAGAATGAGAAGGATAACGGCAAGGACAAACAAGGTAATTATAATTTGTTGTTCATTGAGGCTTATCATGTGGTTGATTCTACTGATTCTTGGATCGTAGATTCGGGAGCCACTGACCATGTTTGTAATACTCTACAGGGGTTCAAGGAAACTAGGAAGTTCACTAGTGAAGAGTTCACGCTTTGATTGGGAGATGGCTCAATAGTTGAAGCTCATGCAATGGGAGATGTTATTTTGAATTTTGATGATCTTAGGTTTTTAGAAATAAAAAATTGTTATTATATTCCGGTGTGTAAACAGAATTTGATTTCTGTTTCCTGTTTGATGAGACAAGGTTATTCTATTCATTTTGACAATAAAGTTTCTATAAGAAAGAATAAAAGTCTTATTTGCACTGGTACTTATAGGAATAATCTTTTCTTTATTCAACCTAAAAGCATCTCATTGCACAATCTTGAAAATGATTCTGAACATGTAGAACCTAAACATAAGAAAGTAAAAGTGAATACTAATAATGAAACTTATCTCTGGCATTTGTGACTAGGTCATATTAACCTAAACAGAATTCAAAGGTTAGTCAATGATGGATTTCTAAGTTCATTAGAAGTCAAACCATTACCAACTTGCGAATCCTGTCTGAAAGGTAAAATGACTAAAAGACCATTTACTGGAAAAGGTCTTAGAGTTCAAGAATGTCTTGAGTTAGTACACACTAATATCCACGGGCCTATGAATATTCAAGCTCGAGGAGGTTTTGAATACTTCATTACGTTTGCAGATGATTATTTTAGATTTGGTTATGTTTACCTAATGTAATGCAAATCGGATTCTTTTGAAAAGTTCAGAGAATTCAAAGCAGAAAATGAAAAGCAGTTAGGAAAAAACATAAAGATCTTTCGATCTGATCAAGGTGGTGAATACCTCTTTGGGGAATTCTCTGAATTTCTCACAGACAATGGGATCCTATCCCAACTCACAGTACCTGGTACGCCTCAACAAAATGGTATTGCTAAAAGAAGAAATAGGACACTTTTGGATATGGTTAGGACGATGCTCCGTTATTCACAATTACCCACATCTTTTTGGGGTTATGCCTTAGAAACTGCTATATACCTGCTGAATAGAGTTCCTTCTAAGTCAGTTTTTAAGACACTATTTGAACTATGGAAAAGAAATAAACCTAGTTTGCGTCATATCCATATTTAAGGTTATCCAGCATACATGCAAAAAGGGAAAACGATTAAGTTGGAATCACAATCTGAATTGTGTCTATTTATAGGATACGCAAAAGGAACAAGAGGGTATTATTTCTAGAGTACTAAAGAAAAGAAAGTATTTGTGAGTACAAATGCTACTTTCTTGGAAGAAAACTATATGAATGATTTCAAGCCCAAAAATAAGTTAGTTCTTGAAGAATTATAGAGGATGTTATCAGCCAATCTATAGAAGATAAGATTGAGAAAGCACTTAGGAAAGATAAATCACTTGAAACTCAACACACATCGGATTCTCGTTGTAGTGAGAAAGTTGTGAGATAACCTGAAAGATACTTGGGAATAGGAGAGTCTTGTGACCAAGAATCTGATCCTTACACCTACAATGAGGCAATAGATAATATTGATAAAGATCTCTGACAAAAGGCAATAGAATCCGAAATAGAGTCCATATACTCTAATAAAGTTTGGGAACTTATAGATCAACTGGAAGGGATAAAACCCATTGGGTGTAAGTGGGTCTATAAAAGAAAGAGGGAAATAGAGGAGAAAGTGGAGACTTTTAAGACAAGGTTAGTTGCAAAGGGTTATACACAGAAGGAAGGTATCGACTATGAAGAAACCTTCTCTCCTGCTACTATGATCAAGTCTATTCACATACTCTTATCTATCACTGCATCTCTTAATTATGAGATATGGCAAATGAAGGTCAAGACTGCATTCGTTAATGGCAATCTTGATGAACATATCTATATGATACAACCAGAGGGATTCGTTGAAAAAGGTCAAGAAAGAAAAGTTTGTGAACTTAAGAGATCTATTTATGGACTCAAGCAAGCGTCTAGATCTTGGAGCATAAGATTTGATGAAGCAATTAAGTCTTATGGTTTTGAACGAAATGTTGATGAACCTTATGTCTATAAAAGAATTCGGATAATAAAGTGATTTTTCTAGTACTGTATATTGATGATATTCTAATCATTGAGAATGATGTTGGATCATTATCATCAGTGACAGTCTGGTTAGCATAATAGTTTGATATGAAAGACTTAGGCGAGGCTTGCTATGTTCTAGGAATATAGATTCTTCGAGACAGAAAGAACAAATGTATAGCTTTATCACAAGCTTCATACATAGACAAAATACTGGTTAAATTTGCAATGTAAAATTCCAAGAAAGGTTTAACACCCTTTCGGAAAGGAATTACTCTGTCGAATGAGAATTCTCCTAAGACAGAAGAAGAGAAAGAACAAATGAGAAATATTCCTTATGCCTCGGCAGTGGGAAGTCTCATGTATGCCATGCTTTGCACAAGACCATATATTTATTATGCTGTAAGTCGTTACCAATCCAATCCAGGACTTGAATATTAGGGTGTAGTCAAGCATATTCTAAAGTATCTTCAACTAGAAATTATATGCTTGTATATTCTGGAGAAGATCTAACACCTGTTAGATATACTGATTTGGATTTTCAACCTGATAAAGACTTTAGAAGATCAACCTCTGGTTCAGTAATTACCCTTGGTGGTGGAGCCATTATATAGAGGAGTATCAAACAATCTTGTGTTATGAATTCAACCATGGAGGCCGAATATGTGGCAGCTTCTGAAGCAGCTAAAGAGGAAGTCTGGCTTCGTAATTTCCTTATAGATCTCGAGGTACCCAGAGCACAGTAACCCATAACACTCTACTATCATAATAGTGAAGCTGTTGCTAACTCTAGAGAGCCCAGAAGCCACAAGAGGGAAAAACAAATAGAAAAGAAATATCATGTACTCAGAGAAATTATTCAAAGAGGAGACGTGATAGTGAGTAAGATAGTCTCTACAGAGAATCTTGCTGATCCTTTTACCAAATCTTTGGCTACCAAAGTATTTGAGGATCACATAGAAGGAATAGGACTACGTGCTATGTCACATCTATTTTAAAGGCCAAGTGGGAGATTGTTGGAATAATGTCCTATAAAGTAGTTTATTATTTTGACATTATAAACAATTTATTATCGGATTATTTGTTATCTATTTGTTGTTAATAATTTCCATGTTATGAATTTTAATTTCATTTATGCCCTATTGATATACATGTGATGTATATGTTTATCTTATGCAAACATCTAAAGATTCCAAGACATATAATAAGCAATAAAGAATCATTCGTATGATGAGTTCATATGTGGGAGACATTATATTCTTTATTTCATTATGTCTAAATTAAATTATTCGCATTCTGCATATTGAAGATGGAATACTTTACTATGCTATAGAATGTAGTATTGTCTATTTAATTAATGAAGTCTCCAATTATAGAAGTGAGTCTTCAGATAGAAATACTAGTGTGTTATAAGAAAGTTATAACAGTATCGGACAGGACCGAGTGAATTAGAATTCAAGGTTAAGTGCCGTAACTTAAATTTCTAATTTCACTAATCTAACACTATTGTAGAAGACTTTAATCCTAGTGATTAACGAACTTACTTTCATGTATTTTGTCTTTTTGAGTTACTGAATGACTAGTTCCGATTTATGGTTCGAACTCCGATATCTTGGAAGATAAGGTATATGAAATATGTAGAACATTTTAAATGATGGACGCCATGCATACAATGTCATTTTGAGTTTTTTCAAGTACTTGGATAATATAAACCAGGGTCCCGGTATTCACTATGTGAATATGACCGTGTTGGTATAAGTATCTACAAAAACCATAGTGAACTATTATCTATTAGATGAAAAATGGCAACTCAAAGGTAAATATGTACTAGACAGGTAATATGGTAATTTCACTCTTCTAGTACGGCATTGCATTGGGAGTACGTCTGTAGGTATAGTATATATGCTAAATGGATCAAGTTAATTAATTGTTAATAAGCTTCACAGAAAATAAATGACATTTAGTCCAAGAGTTTAATATTTGGCCTGTAGTAGTGTGCCCCAATATTAATGGACAAGGTCCAATCATAATTAAGAGTTAATTATAATAGTGGGTATATGGTCCATTAGAGCTTGGGTTTTATGGATCTATCTGGTCCCCTGTCTAGCTCAAATTAAAGCCCAATAGTTATTTGATGATCAGTTGAGCCCAATAAGCCCATTAGGGTTTACTAATCTCTCTATATAGTTAAGAGAAAAGTTCTCTGACTGTACAATTTAAGATTTACATGTGAAACACCTTCAGAGAAGAGAGTGTCACACGAAAACAGAGAGAGAGAAAGCAGAGAAAATCGGCCACTACTTGGGATTCTCTGTCCTTGGTGTTTTGGCCGTCCCTGAGAAATCGGTTCGAGAAGATTGTCTTCTTGTTTGTCTGTGGATCTCTTTGTTGGGAATCAAGAAGGTGACCACCCACCGGATTAATCAAATGGCTTTTGAGAATAGACGGGAAGACGAGAAGGTTGTGGAGCAAATCCAGGTATTGTTCTTGTCTAGATTAAGAGTTAATTTATGTTAGATCACGATCCGAAAGGTTTTATAAATAGAAAAATTTTAAATGACCAATTCCGCTGCGTTTCTAGGTTTTACAAAACTACTATGTTCTTGAAAATGATTTTGCGAAAATATTTTCTAGAAATTTATTCCAGTAAACACCAGCTAATTTTAGTCTTGTCCAGATATTAAATCTGAGATTTCTTTTCAAATCTAGATCTGTTTAGTGGTCGATTTTTGTTTTCTTTTCTTTTCCACAGGTATGGATCTCAATTGTTGCTGACCTCATATAGTATACTCCGCCGAAAATACAGCCAAGAGCAAGTGTTAAATGTAATAAATTATCGGTGGTCCCTGTTATCTCTTTCTCTTGAAGAATTAGGGTAACCCACATACTTATTCTTAGTGATGTTTATGATCTATTTTTCGTCTTCTTTCTTTGAGGAGTTTGAAGTTGTAATCCTTATGCTTATATTGTAATCTGAAGCTTTTTGCTTCAATTAATAATATTCCCCTGAAGAGTCCGTTTATATCAAAAAGAAATAAAAAGGCTAAAGCAATGCTGTGAGAAAGGAAGGCAAAAGCATTGGCCTAATCTTGCCCGCATACCTTCTCATCAGGAGCAGTTTTGGGTATTTTTAATGTTAACAGAACAGTGAATACGATCAATATTTAGTTCTTGGTACTCATTCAATTCCATTTTAAAAATGTTGAGCTCTATTATGTTAACAAAGAAATTTTTTTAGGTCACTCTGTTATTTTATTTCTTTGTTTTATTGGGATTAACAAGGGTTGGAGTAGTTTTTTGTGCCTTGTTTTATTTTCTATCTCATTTAACCATTAAATAAGATCAATGCTTGAGCTTATGTGGCCACCAAACATGACTATGAAACATTTTCAATTAATGTGGTTGAGTCCATATAGGAGTCACCCAACCTAAAAGGGGACTAAGGTTAAGGTGCAGTTTAATAGAAATTAAAGCATGCATCCATAAATAAAAACTTAAAATCATAATAGTTGCACACAACAAATTTGTGATTCCTTTCATTATCATTAAGTGATAATCCTGTTTGGTGGAGGGTTTAATTATAATTAAGTTTTACTTATAGAAACTACATTTACTAATATAGTGATAAAATTCTATATGAATTGTCTGAGTATTTAAGTACTTAATATGAATAAAACTCTGAGAAAAGGACACTTACTACGACCTTTTAAAAAAGATACCAAATTTGCGGTACTTCTCAATTACATTATTTTATACAGTGTTTTACTAAAAATGTCACTTTCAATATCTATTTCTCTCTCGCTACTCATCTTTAAAACCAGAGCATTAAAGCTCTTTGTTACTGACCACGATGTCTCTCATTGCTGAGGCTCTGCTATCAACCATGGATGATGTTTTCACTGATGATATCGATCTTTGAGATCTCGAACGCTCCTTTGGCTTCTGCTCCTAGCTCCCTCACTTTCTTGACTATGACAATGACGATTCTGACTTATTCGACCTTGAAACTGACTCAAAACAGGTCTACTAGGACCTTAACGGGTATGGACTCCTTCATTTTTCATTTTTCTTGTTTGGTTCCTAGGAAATAAAGAGAGAGAATGGATAAGAAAATTAGTTTATGTGTGCTTCTGTGATTTTTGTTTTCTTAGGATTTCAAGTAATGATCTTTTTTCTTTTCATAGAAAATAATTGGTGGCTTTTGAATTTCAAGATTCTAAAGCTATATTCGTGAATATGGGAGTTATTCAAGAATGAAATAGTCTGTTTTTAGTAAATTGATTGTGAAAAGATAGAGGTGGTAAAATGGACGGGCTGGCCCGGCCCGGCCAGCCCATAATGGGCTTGAGGAGGCGAACGGGTCGGGCTGAGCTGGCCTATCAAAAAAGAAAATAGGGCACGGTCTAGTCCCGTTGGCCCACTGGGCTTTTTAGCGGGCCAAGGCCGGGCCAAAAACAGGCCGGTTCGAAACTGGTCAGCTCAGCCCTTTTTTTTTTTTTTTACAATTATTAGATTATTTTTTACAATTTTTTTGAAAAATGTTAAGTTTAAACTTTTTAATTAAATTTTTATTTTAAAAAAATAGATAACATAAACTAAATATGTTATGTTTTTTTTTTCTATTGTTAAAAAATTAATAATAATTAAATAAGATATATTATAAAAGTTGAAATTGAATAGTTGATTAAAAAAAGTTTAAAAACAAAACTATAAAGAAAATTATTTAGAATTATAATGAAAATATTAAAAAAAATAAAGAAACAAATAAATTTGAAATTTTGAATTTGATTTTATTGATGATTATTGATTAAATTCAATTTATTACTTGAAAAAATTAGTATATCATTAATTATGAGTTTATGACTCATCATCGTCGTTCATATATAAGTTATTGAAATTTTTGGTCAATTCTTTATTGCAATACGATTAGTTTCTTAATTTCGCTTAGCCGCTTATTCCCAATCTTTAACACATGCTATCACCTCAACTATTTTAGGAGCCAACGAAGTCTTTCGCTCATCTACTATCATCCCAATCATGCTAAAAGCAGACTATGAAGAAATCATGAATACCGGAATAGTTAAAACGTCACCACTAATTGTGAAAGTACCGGGAATCTTGATTGACGTATTTGCCACCATTCTAAAACTTTGAAGTTCTCATCATCAGGGTCGATGTCAGAATCTAGCTCAATATACTAGTTAAGCTCAGAGGATTGCGATGGATTCGTTGGTGGTAAATGTTGACTTGAACTTGATGATGATGCTGATGATGAGCCACGACTATGCCATTGAGAACGAGAACCTATCATGCTCTAAAAAGACGTATTCTTTGATTGTTTTTCAGTTTATTATAGAGTATGTTGTTGTTGACTATATATTCTGCCTAACTTAGCCTCATATATATATACACTTTAAAAAACTTGTCACGAGCATTTGTATATTCAAAACTATAATCTATCTTAAAATATGTAGCAACGTAGCTAATTAAAAAGAAAGACCATTTAATTTACCCCTAGGATCTAAAATAAAAGTAAATGAATATAAAAAAAGAATTAAAAACCAATATTTCAAAAATATTTCTTGTATACGTGTTATAATTGGTTCAAATATGGGGTCACATCTTTCTTTATAAAATATTTCAGCAATAAAAAAGATATGACGTAAAATAATTGGAGAAGTAGGATAATAAATACTAGATAAGGCAACAGTAGCTTCATAAAAAACGTCTAAAAAGTATACAAATTTTTCGCAAATAAACCAATCTTCATCTTTCAATACTAATGAATCTATTTTTGAATTGAAAAATATAGTAATTAGAAGTTCATATGGTAATGTATTTTTCAACATCAAATAAGTGGAATTCCACCTTACGGGCATGTCAACTTGGAATTTTCTTAGTTTTAATCTTTGTGCTATGTAATATCTTTCAAATTTGGCAATGCGAGTATTATAATCATGAATATAAGTAATAGCAGATCGAATATTTGCAATATATACACTTATTACATCCATGTCTGATTTGACGATAAGATTGATGATATGACATGCACAATGTTGATGCAATACGAATCCTCCAGTATATGAACTTACCAAATTGCTAAGTAATTTTATGGCCTTTGTGTTTGCAGTAGCATTATCTAAAGTGATAGAGATAATGTGGTTCGCTATGCTATATTCTTTAACACTATTTAAAATTTTATCTCTAATAATTTTAGCAGTATGTTTGTTATCAACAATTCTAAAACTAATTATTCTTTTTCATATTATCCATCTTAAATATAAATAATGTGCAACTACGCTTAAATAATCTTGTTTGGAATTGGCACCCCAAATATCATATGTTAATGCAATATAAAAGTCTGATGAAGTTAATTCAGATATTAATTCTTTACGTATATTTTCATAAACTTTTATCAAATCACTCTTAGTAGTATTTCTAGAAACTCTTTTAAAGTTAGGATAATAAGATCTTCTAATATGATCTTCATAGCTATTACAATCAACAAATCCTAATAGTAAATCCTTTATAGCTAGAGACTCCTTGGCTACTAAAGGATCATAGTTCTAAGAACTTACTGAATGATCCTTGTTGAATTGAAGTGTTGATTGAGTGAGCCGCTTGTCTCCTTTTTGAATATTGAATTGTTTTGAGAGTTGTGACTAGTTTTGAATGATAATGGATATACTATACTGTTCTAGGATCTTCTGTGGCCAATCTACCATGAAAATAAAAAAAGGTTTAAGTATCTTTGTGTTGATTATTTTCTATATGGAAGTTTTCAAAAATTTTAGTTTATTAAAAATACAACCATTATGTTGTCCATTTTTCTAAAAACTTAAAATGATACATTTATAAAAAAACCAAATCATTATTTAGAAACCAAACTTTTGTGAGGTTATTTTATATACTTATTCATATTACATGTGTAAACCAAACTAAAGCACTGTGTTAGCATTATGGGTTTACAAATGACGCTGTCCACCATTGTCGTTGCAGAGTCTGTGAACTAGCTCAGAATTTTCTTCTGATTACCTCTCATTCAGCAAGTGTAGGCATTTGGTTTCCCCTCTAAGTTTGGTTTTTTGACACATGCATCACTATGTCTATTCAGATGAGCAGTCCCGCTAGATAGTTAGCAGTTAATAATTTCTTGCAATATTTATATTTCGTCATTTTTGTATTCTTACCATCGGCCTCATCTTAGAATTCTATATCGAAATGGTCCCAAATATTGGAAGTTGTCCTGGTACGTTTGGAGGTCGTGCTTGTGCTCGACGAACAACTATCTTGAAATTGTGAACAACTTCCACTAGCATTTGGATTAGTTTGCATTTCGGGGACTTGGTCACCCTCTTCAGCTACGCGAATTTGGTCGTCATTCATTTCCAAATCAATAGGGATATTTTTTGACATATCCATATCCTATATTTAAACATATTATTAATATGTTACTTAATGAATTTGAACATATAATACTAAATTTTATGCTAACTTAATTGTAAATAACCAACTACAAATTACAAATTAATTGAAATTAAAAATATAATATTCTAATAAACTTTCTACTAACTTAACTGTAAACAACTATAAATTACAAATTAATTGAAATTAAAAATATA
>JXTC01000621.1:109386-150457 GCA_002914845.1 Trema orientale | reverse complement strand
GGAATCATCATATTCACCAGGCTTGGGCTGGTTTCACTTTCTTTTGCAACTGGGCCCAATTGGTTGGCCCATCCCATTCCCATTGCACCGTAATCCGGCTACGGGGTACTGCCGCTCACTTCCGACCTCAGCCACTGCCATCATCTGTTTAACCGAGTCTTCCCCCTTCCCTTCTTCGGTGACAATGGTGGTGACCGTACGTCGGCTTCTCACACTCACTGTTAGAACCCCAAGCCTTCTCTCTCATCCAGGCCCATCTCTCTCCTCTTCCCAATCCAATTCTCTATTCACCAACCTGTCACTCTATCACCGCCATTTATCGTCCTCACCCACTCAAAACCCCAAAACCTTAGCCCCCCAACCACCATCACCACCCGACCCCCAAATCCAAATCCAAACCCGTACCCGAACCCCCCTCGAGAAGCAGTTCGAGACATGGGTCCAGAATCTGAAACCTGGGTTTTCCCCGGTCCAAGTCAGCGACGCCTTATGGGCCCAATCCGACCCGGATCTCGCCTTCGACATCTTCCGCTGGACGGCCCAACAACGCGGCTACAAGCACAACCATCTCACCTACCTCACCATGATCAAGATCCTTGTCGATGGCCGGCGCTATGGCCACGCAGAGACCTTGGTCGAGGAGGTCATGGCCGGAGCTTGTGAAGTGAGTGTCCCTCTTTACAACTCCATGATAAGGTTTTGCTGTGGCCGAAAGTTCCTCTTCAACCGGGCTTTCGATGTGTATAAGAAAATGTTGAAATCAGAGGATTGTAAGCCAACTCTTGAAACTTACACGTTGTTGTTTAACTCATTACTTGGGAGGTTCAACAAGTTAAATGTCTGTTATGTTTACTTACGTGCTGTTCGATCGTTAACGAAGCAAATGAAAGCTTCTGGTGTGATTCCGGATACATTTGTGTTGAACATGATCATCAAGGCTTATTCGAAGTGTCATGAACTCGACGAAGCGATTCGGGTTTTTCGTGAGATGGGTTTGTATAGATGTGAGCCGAATGCTTATACCTATGGTTATATAGCCAAAGGATTATGCGAGAAGGGAAGGGTTGGTCAAGGTTTTGGGTTTTATAAGGAAATGAGGGGTAAAGGTTTGGTGCCTAGTGGTGGTACGTTTATGATTATTATATGTAGTTTGGCTATGGAAGGAAGATTTGAAGATGCAACTGAGTCTGTGTTTGACATGTTGGGTTGTTCAATGTCTCCTGATTTTTTGACTTATAAGACTTTGTTAGAAGGTCTGTGTCGGGATGGGAAGGGCGACGAGGCCTTGAAACTGCTTGAGGAATTCAGAAAGAAAGATGGATTGATGGGTGCAAAGACTTACAAGAATTTGTTGAATGAGTTACATTTTATAGCTCGTGACTAGATTTGTAAAGCTGCTTGATTGAATTCAGAATGGTACGATGTGTTGAGGACGCCTTTTTATTAGGCTGGAGTAGATTTCACACATTTGTTCTTTGATTTATCTGAAGGGCTCTTTGGACTTTTTTGAGATATGTCTGTGTCTTTTGACATTTGAATGATCAATGTAGATTGAATGCAGTATACCAAATACTGATATGGTTAAAATTTTGAAACAGAGGAGAACACAGTGTGCTTGGTCATATTGAGGATGCATGGTAAAGTTTTTATTTTTAAGTTGAGTTTCACCTTGTCAACCACGAGGGAGGGTGAACGGCCTTTTAGCTTAGTCTTTCTTTCAAGTAAAAAGTTGGGAAGAACTTGTTATAGGTGAATTAATGTTCGTGAGGTGGAATTATTTCTTCTTTGCCATTCATTCATCACCAAAGCCACTCAAGCTCGATGTAGCGGTTTAAGGTGAAAATAATGGACGATTGCACTTGAAGCTGGGAATTGCTCTTTTTACCTTCCTAGATGTGTGCTATTCTCCAATAAAGAACATGTGGTTTCTCTGTGTCAACAAACTCCACACCAGAAAATGAAAACTTACTATTATTAATCGGCCCCCCCAACAAAAGCATGTCAGTTGTGATTCTGTTATGCTTATGTGAAATAAATTTGAGTGGTAAGTGTTTTGCTCTCCCTTTTGTTCTGTTTTGTGGATTTAAATTAAATAAGTTGTAAAATTTGTTAATGCCTCACTTTCAAACTCCTCTTCTTCTATGGTCAAGTCCAGAGTTGCCGTACTGACTGCCTCTTCGCCCCCTCCCATTTTTTCCGGCAAAAACAAAAAAAAACTTCACACACTTGTAGTGTATGCAAAATGGATAAAGGAGAAATTAATGGCGACATAAAGTGATTTTATATCTCGAATTCTCCTTGCACATTTGGAGTTAGATTATTATCGACTACTATATTTTGAGAAAAAGAAAAAGAAAAGAAGGAACCTAAAAGTAATTATTATTTTTTGCCAGCGCTTACTGATTTAGAGCCACTTTGGTATATAGAGATTGTTTGAAATAATATTTTAGATAATTTGTATCGACAAAATCAGTTTTGCAATACCTATTTCTTAAATTCTGTTTAAAATAGCACTTGTACATGAAAAATGAAACTTATCAAATCTCTCTCTTCCAAAATTTTCTCTAATGGTTTTTAAAAAACTAAAAGGAGATTCTAGAGTTAATCCCGTAGTCCAATTAGTGCATTCTTTTCTTTTTTTTTTTTTTCAGAGGAAAAAAGAGAGGAAATGTGTGACTGTAATGATATTTCTCTTTGAGCTTAGTTATAAGAGCTTTTAATTCCCGCTAATAGAAATCTTCGTTGAGTGTGACTATAGAACTTCCAATCCTGCTAACAAAAATATTGGTCTTATAGTAAAATGATTGAATTTTAAGCTCAATTTAAATAAACGTCCGTTTTACAAATGATATAGCAAAATGTTTGATAAATATATTTACATACTAAGTGTAAAATATTATTATATCAAACATAAAAATTAATATACTCTTAATTGAAATTAGTAGATAATATATTTATCAAGTGTTAAATTATATATACTTAGACATTTAGTTATAAAACCTTAAAAAATAAATATTTACTTAATCAAATTTAAATATTTGGCATCCCTGAAATTTTTTCAAAAGTATTCGTTAAGGATTCTTTTAGGCCGGCCTTTATCCCATCGAAAAATGTAGACGTCACTCTAACCCCATCCTTTGTGGCTGCTGGCTACTGATAAGCATTGCGGGGAGTGTTCACAAACTAGGCTTTACCACTACACCATCCCTCTCGTGTTGTTAGGATTTGTAATTACTGTAACAAATGTGGATTATATTGGTTCAGTCAGTGTGTGAGTGATGCGTAAAGTGAGTGCCACGTAAGCTTGACTGAGACGTGGCATAACCAATGAGAGAGCAGGGTTTGATATTAATTCATAGTCATACCCAATAAATAAATAAATAAATAAATACTCCATAGAGGAAGGGGAAAACACAGAACAGAGAGAGAAAGAGTCAGAAGAGAGATTGGCCAAGAAGATGAGCTCCACTATTTCAGTGAAGACCACTCTTGTTTTCTTCTTCTTGCTTTTTTCTGCCTTAGGTATCTCTCTCTCTCTTTCTCTCTCTGCTCTCTACTTTCTGTAAATTCCATAACTTGGTTTCACTGATTATTTCAAATTAAAGTTTTTCTTTAGATCTGATACCTAACTGGAAATGTTGATTTTCGTTCGTTGATTTTCCTTTGAGTTTGATCCCATTAATTTTATTTTGATTAGTTTTTCTTTGGTTCCAGTTTCCGCAAAAAACTCGCGCGATGTGACGGAGTTGCAGATTGGTGTGAAGGTAAATTCGATTTTTATTTTTTTATTTTTATTTTTATTCTTCGTTTATTTCTTTATGAGGAATTAGCATATAAGAATGGTGATGCCAGAAAGGCGTGTTTGTGGTGTTACTTTTTGAACAAAATCCGATGTCAGTTTTTTGCGAGTTGAGAATAGCTATTTTTCTTTTATTTCTAATGCTATGCGTATGTAGAACTTACTTTAACGATAATTTATTATCATGGTCGGTGTAGTGATGGGTGCTTCTGGGATTTGCATGTTTATTTTTATTGTTAAATTACTTTGCTTATATCTTAATTTTATGAAATGCTTGATTTATCTTGTCATTATGCAATATAATGCCCCTCTAGCTTGCCCGAATTTGTGTTTAAGATATAGTGTTGTTTACTACTAAATACAATTTTAGACGTTTTTAAAGGTATTATTTGGTTGTAATTTCCCGCTTTCTCTTGAAGAAATGTAAGCAGTGAACTGTAGTCTTCGTAATTTATCCTTGTTATGCTCTTCTTTTTGCAGTATAAGCCAGAATCTTGTGACGTTCAAGCTCACAAAGGTGATAGAATCAAAGTACACTATCGGGTAAGTTAAATAGTTATTTTGCTCAGATTCATGATACTTGTGTCATTGAAATACTGGTAACTTTTACTGTTCCCAAGTTCAGATCATCATGTAATTGAATATTTCCAGTTATAGAACTAGCCTTCCAACGGAAAAATAAATACTGCATATGTAATGAGCTGCAGTGTCATCTCTCTTTTGCTCGTCGAGCTTGTGAAATTTCCGAAGTTGTATTTGTCGTTGAGGGCGTATATTGACTTTACCATGAATAGCTTAAAAAATTAAAGGAGCTCGTAGTCCCATCTACTCTATTTCTACCCATCATTACTGTAGTTGTGTTGCTATGAGTTCTTAAGCTGATTCCAGTTCCATAATTGACAAGTATGATTGACTAATTAGTGATTGTTATTTCTGACCTTTGCAGGGAACACTCACAGATGGGACTGTTTTTGATTCTAGTTATGATAGGAATGATCCAATTCAGTTTGAACTTGGGGCTGGCCAAGTGATCAAAGGTGTGGTGCGATAATAATGTTCACTGGTTTTTAGATTTATCAATGAATTTGCATATAGTTGTCATAAATTAACATCAAGTTAATGAAGCAATGTTTTCCCCACTTTCTTCTTTGTAGGATGGGATCAAGGACTGTTGGGAATCTGTGTCGGTGAAAAGCGAAAGTTGAAAATACCAGCTAAACTTGGTTATGGGGAGCAGGGTTCTCCACCTACCATCCCAGGTGCTGAACCTTTTTCCTAAACTTTCGGTAAATAAGTATTAGAGACTAAGTAATTCTTCCAGTTTGAAACAATTATACAATGATTTTGGGGACCTGTCAACTCAACTAAACCAATATAGACCTCTAAATCAGATCATAAGCATAAAGAAATGGTTGCAAAGTAATAGAACCTTAATTCAGTTTCTATTGCTGCGTTCTAATCCAGTATTAATGTGTGCCATATTTTTTTGATCCCTTCTTTCAACATTTCCTTGACTAGTGCAACTATCTCTGGATCCTGATCATGGACACATGAAATTCCATATTAACCCCATTTATCTTGTAACTAACTCTCCTCAATCTCTCTGGAAATGATTCTTTGAGACAATGTACAAATCTCGATAATCCTACCATGGTCGACTTCCCAGGGAAGTTTGGACAACATAAAGCAGCTTCTGAGTTAAAAAAAATAGTAAAGAAGATCACATAAATGACAACATTTTTCTCTTTTTGTAAACGACTCTTTCTTCTTAATATATCATAATTTGTAGTATCTTTCCCTTTAAACCTTCATAAAAATATTCTCTTGTTGGCATCTCCATCGTTTTGCTTGTTAATTTTGGTGTTGCATAAAAAAGCAAATAGTTCTTTTATCTTATACGACTACTATGGCCAGTATTATTTTCATAGAGATTTGCTTTGTAGAAGTAGATGGCAAATTCAATGTTAGTTGTTAGTCTTGACTCAGACCTGTGATGATTCACATATGAAGTACAGCCCATTAGATTAGCAGGGCCTGATGTCAATTTTGTATGAATCTCTGTCATATTTCTTTGCCGGGGTCGTATTATCTTTAGAATTACTGGCAATCATATACTTTAAAGTATTATTGTCTGATATTCC
The DNA here is from genome assembly GCA_002914845.1 of Trema orientale. NCBI lineage: Eukaryota > Viridiplantae > Streptophyta > Magnoliopsida > Rosales > Cannabaceae > Trema > Trema orientale. The sequence goes on along the minus strand of JXTC01000621.1, from coordinate 144,517 downwards.
TCCTTGTTGCTTTACGCAAATTGAGACTCTGTTTTGAGCCACTGCATTCAGGGGTTTATAAGAGCTTGAACAGGGATTCTATTACATGATTTTCTGCCTAGATGGTTTTAGATTTGCCTAGTGTGTAAAGAGCTTGAACAGGGATTCTATTACATGATTTTCTGCCTAGATGGTTTTAGATTTGCCTAGTGTGTATATATTCCATAAAAGTGCTTCCAGAACGAAGTTGAGTATCTGTTTTTTCATGTGCACATGTATAAAAGAAATATTATTACACAACGTAGAAATCAAGAGGGTTTTAATATGTATATAGAATATGTGGTAACGTGAAGTTTTTGGAAAACCGCAGGTGGGGCTACGCTAATATTTGAAACCGAGCTTGTTGAAGTGGTGGGGAAAACATCAACTGGAGGCAAAACAAAAGACAGCGAACTCTAGTCGGCTGAATACTTTATTGTAGTGGCCATTTCTGGCCTCCTTTTTTCCAATTAAATTGTAGTTCATTAGACATTAGTGGCTTTATTCGTTTAGCAAAGACTGTTATTATGCTTTTAGTCAGCAGTCTGCAAGACTATCGAAATAAATATTTTCTTTGAGAAGGATTTTTGTGTGTGGATTTTATACTCTCAATTTAGAAGAAAAAAGAAAAGAAAACACTTGAACATACTTGAAGCTTGGATTGGATTCCATCGTGCAACTCTGTCAAAAAGCAGAAAAACGCATGAGATAATGAGATAATAGATCATTGTCCTTTGTAAAATCTTATGCAGCTTCTTTTGATATTTCTCCTCACTTTTTCGGTGACTTCTAAATCAAGCAAAAAACAATTACTCTCTAAATAGTAGTGAGTACTGCTTCTGAGCAGGTTTCTTATTTTAACACTTTCTTCTGTTCCTGCCCATACGTAATGCAAAGATTCTTTTCCAGTTTCTTTTTCAGCGTATATTTGCAGCAAACTTTTGTGCTTGTGTAACTAGTCCATTTATAGAAGACGAATTTGGGACACTGCCAAAATCATTTTCTTTGGTAACTAGTTATTACATACAATTTCGAGCAAAAATAGAAGTTATTATGTACGGAAACCAAAGGGTAATGAAATTAATTTTAGAAAATTAAAAAAAACACTAAAAATTTGTCTCTTTTTTTTTTTGTTGGAAAAAAAAAATCAACTTGTCGTTTCTCTAGTAGAATTTAGAGAAAAAAAGTGCAGAAAAATCACAAATAGAAAAAGGGAAAATATTCCGTTTTACAATGCGTTGACTGTGATAAAAGAGAGAGTCTTGGTGAAAAAAGAAAAAAAGAGTAAAAAAGAAAAACTGAAGGAAAATCTTCTATGCACGCCTTAAATATCCTAATACCTAGACTCGAAATTTCATGCGTTGGATCATAATCATCACCATCATCACGCCAAAAAAAAAATAAATAATAATAATAATAAAATAAGTAAATAAAGAAAAGAAGAAACGAAATCCCTGAAATTACAGGTGACCTCTTTGGGTATCTAGAATCATCCTAACCCTTCATTTGAGCTCTCTCTCTAAACCCTTTGTAGAAGTCTCTAGAACTAAGTTCGCACGATAAAAAGCCTTCTCTCTCCCTACCTTTTCTTTTCCTGGTTCACTACACTGAGCAGTTTCTCTCTCTAGAAATCTCGCCATTCCTCTTATCTCTCTCTGTATCTCTATTCTAGGCTTCAAGGTTTTAGTGCTCGTCTAGCAATGGATGAGGATATCAACCTGAATATACCGCCACCGGAGGAGATGGATGAGGACTTTGATCTGCCCGACGAGAACCCCGTTCTTAAGGTCGGCGAGGAGAAGGAGATCGGCAAGCAGGGTTTGAAGAAGAAGCTTCTCAAGGAAGGTGAAGGCTGGGATAACCCTGAGAATGGCGATGAGGTTGAAGGTGCAGTCTTTACACTCAAAACTAGCTCTAATCAATAGGGTTTTTTTTTTTTTTTTTTTTTTTCCAGTTATTTTGGATTGGTTTTGATTTACATAACTGGATTGGTTTTGATTTTGTATATCTTGCTTATTCGTTTGCAGTTCATTACACGGGAACTCTTCTGGATGGGACCAAGTTCGATTCGAGCCGTGACAGGGGGACTCCGTTCAAGTTCACTCTTGGACAAGGTGAAAGATCTCTTCTTTTTCTGTATTTAGCATCTGTTTTCATTTATTTAGTGTAGAATCATATTAAGCTTCAAATATCTAATCAATACTTGGTTTAACTTAGCGAATTGGAAGTGTAGAAGCTTTAGGTTAGTTCTTACTCTTACGCCCTTTTAAGAACTTTTAAGAAAGATGACTTCGGTTCTATCCCATTGGAAAGTAAGACAATAAAAGTAAGTTTTGGAGGTGAACTTGGAACATAAGACAATAAAAGTAAGTTTTGGAGGTGAATTACCTCTGATGAGGAAAATTTTTTCGTATGTTATGGTGCAGGGCAAGTTATTAAGGGATGGGATGAAGGTATTAGAACGATGAAGAAAGGTGAAAATGCTCTCTTCACCATTCCTCCGGAGATGGCTTATGGCGCGTCTGGATCGCCACCAACTATTCCTCCCAATGCCACATTGCAATTCGATGTGGAATTGCTTTCGTGGACTAGTGTCAAGGACATTTGCAAGGATGGTGGACTATTCAAGAAGATTCTAACTGAAGGAGACAAATGGGATAACCCAAAAGACCCTGATGGAGTGTTAGGTATTGTATGCCTTCTTATGATTATTTTTTCTGTTTGGCTTGGACATTATAATTTATATTGAGAGTTTCCTTCCTAATCTCGGTACAGTTAAATTTGAGGCTCGGCTTGAGGATGGCACGGTTGTTGCTCAATCAGATGGAGTTGAGTTCACCGTAAATGAGGGTAAAGTCTTTGTCCAATAATGACTTAAACTTTCCAAGAGATCTATCTCTGTATCCATAACGTTAGTGATTCCTCTTAACAGGTTACTTCTGCCCTGCATTGTCAAAGGCTGTTAAAACAATGAAGAAGGGGGAGAAGGTGCTTCTGACAGTGAAGCCACAATGTATGTTGTTTAATTCACTTAAGAGTTGTGTTATTAGACATTTTTACTGTCTTTCTCATTAAAATGGTTGTATTGTACAGATGGGTTTGGAGAGAAGGGCAGGCCTGCTGCTGGAGGCGAAGGTGCAGTTCCGCCAAATGCGACTCTTCAGATTACTTTAGAATTGGTATCATGGAAAACTGTCACAGAAGTGACTGATGACAAGAAGGTCATTAAAAAGGTCCTGAAGGAGGGAGAAGGCTACGAGCGTCCAAATGAAGGAGCTGTTGTCAAATGTGTGTTGATTTGAGGGTGTTCTAGATGTGTTTTTTCACCTACTGCACCTTTTTGTACAGTTTTCATGTAGTCTTTTGATTTTGCATACTGCAGTGAAAGTAATTGGGAAACTACAAGATGGTACAGTATTTTTAAAGAAAGGACATGATGGAGAAGATCTCTTGGAGTTCATAACAGATGAAGGTAATAATTTTTTTGGTTTCTTTCTGATCGTTTCAGTCATTATTAATGCTCTTGTGCTGATTATTTTTGATTGACAGAGCAAGTTATTGATGGACTCGATAGAGCTGTGTTGACAATGAAGAAGGGAGAGGTAGCACTCTTGACCATTGGGCCTGAGTATGCATTTGGTTCATCCGAGTCTCAGCAGGAGTTGGCTGTGGTACCTCCCAGCTCTACGGTCTATTATGAGATTGAGTTGGAATCCTTTATCAAGGTGAGTCAATAGTTAACCACAGTTTGCTTCATTTATATTCACGTGCAATCATTTTGCACTTGGCTGGATGGCCTTCAACTCATGTAACTGATGATTTTTGGTCCCTTCAGGAGAAGGAATCTTGGGATATGAACACAGAGGAGAAAATTGAAGCTGCGGGCAAGAAAAAGGAGGAAGGTAATGTCTTATTCAAGGCTGGTAAGTATGCCAGAGCTTCCAAGAGATATGAGAAGGTAAGTTGTGCGATTTTAGAGCTTACTTATCTCATTCATATATCTTTATTCTTCTCTTCCTTTATTGAGATTTGAGTGTCATTTCTTGCAGGCTGTGAAGTATATTGAATATGATACTTCCTTTAGTGAAGAGGAGAAAAAGCAGGCAAAGGCATTGAAAGTCGCATGCAATCTTAATAATGCAGCTTGCAAGCTGAAGCTGAAAGATTACAAAGAGGCAGAAAAATTGTGCACTAAGGTTTGCTTTTGTGTGACCAATGTGGTTGTTCTGTTTCGTGGTGTACTTCAGTTTCTTTTATGATTCTTAATTATGGTGGATACAGGTACTAGAAGCAGAGAGTAGAAATGTAAAAGCTCTCTATAGAAGGGCTCAGGCATATATCCAATTGTCTGACTTGGACTTGGCTGAGTTTGACATTAAGAAAGCTCTTGAGATTGACCCTGACAACAGGTAAACGACCATTTCACACATTCTTACGTGGTAAAAACAAAAAATTGGTGTGTATCATGTTGATTTATGGTTTGCTCGGCTTGTTGGTAGGGATGTGAAGCTGGAATACAGAACTTTGAAGGAGAAACTGAAGGAATACAATAAGAAACAAGCGAAGTTTTATGGCAATATGTTTGCAAAGATGAGCAAATTAGAGTCTAGGGAATCCAATGTGAGTTTACGCACCAGCAAACCCATGGAATCTTAGACTCATTGGTGTTTAGTTTTGGATTGAAGTAAAGGAAATTTAACTTGTAATTTCTCTGGCTTTGCAGAAGGCAGCAGCTAAGGAGGCTGAACCTATGAGTATAGACAGCAATGCATGAGTCGGGGTGGTGTGCTGCTATAGGGGCATCCAGTTTCCAATTTATGGCGATAAGGAGTAAATGCCTAGTTTTTCTGGTTTACTACTCTGTTTCATCTTAATTTGTAGGACTAATTGGTTTTGGTACAGAGGAATTTGTAATGGATTTCCTCTGCTCGGGAGTTAGACATTGAATATTTATTACCGAATTGTTACCAATGGGTCTTTACGATTCTACCTCTTATGCCGGTTTTTGTCTGTGGGTTTCCTTACCTCAACTACTTCCATTTGTTTTTCTTTTTCTTAAATAAAATTTTTATGCCAGATCAAAATAATTGGTTCTAAATGATGTAGTTTGAGGAATGTCGAGTATGCAAGTATCTTTGTTGCTGTCTGATCATGTGTTTATATCTGGGTTCTTACAACAACAGCGAAAACGGCTGCTAAAAGTTACGTACAGGGCAACTGAAAATGTTGGCTAGTTGGAACTTGGAAAAAGAAACTCTGTTCGCATCTTTCACTCTTTTCTTTTGGTTATTGTGAACATTTCGAAACTTTTTTTCGAGTGGCGGAAGACGTCAGGTCCTCAACTTCTGTTCCTCTTCTTGTGCTTTGTTATGCGTGTTCCCATCTCTACACTGGCAAAAGCTTATGTTTATTTGATACGTCGTAGCGTCAATATTCAAAGTTGCCAAGTTTATGTTCCCACGAGTGGTGAATTTAGTTTCACTGAAACTGGAATGTAATGCATGTTACACTTAAAAAGCCAGCTTCAATCTTTCATATTTTGCTTTTGGGCCATTACTGAGGGGAGCGTTCTCCTGTTCTAATGAGACTCAAATTGTAAGCAAACCTACCGGTGTAAAAGGAGGGCAGAAGGCTGTTTATAGATTGTGGAAACCTTTCCTCAAGTAGTGTTCTTCCAATGTTGGCTAGGAAAGTAACGAAGTAGCCTTCGCAGTTTCTGTCAATACAAGTCATTTCAGTCTTAGGACACGATTACTAATCTATAAAGGGAAGGAATTGAGAGGGAATGGAGCGGAAAGAGAATGAAGAGGAAGAAAAAATAAGGAGTGAAGAAGATTTTGATTTCTTTTCATGTATTTATATACTAAATAGTTGTACAAGAAAACAATATTTTTATTTTTTTTATTCACTTTCTTTTCCATTATGGATAGGAATATTTTTCCTTTTTTCATTCACTTTCATCTCTATTATGGATTAGTAACATGCCCGTAAAGTGTTTTATGTCCATATAACTTAGGATAAAGAAAAGAAAATTTCCAAGTACTTTTTATTTGTTTGTTTATTTATTTATTTGCGCTAATGTGGGATATGTTACAATTGGTGCCGAATTTCACACAAATCAAAAAATATGTTTTCAATGAACTTTAGACATTCAATAAAATTAGACTTTACTGTCGCTGTGAAATTTATAATTCAAAATATCAGAATCTCTATTCAAACTATATAAATGCGTGATCATTTACAGAATTAACCGCTCTAGGTAATAGAAAGTGAGAAAAAACTTGAGCATTATGAATAATATATGCAAATCTAGCATTTGCACCAAAGTGTTGATGATGCACTGGACTCAGATGGGTCTTATATGGAAATAGTTTTTCCATCTGGATCATAACTAAAATGAAGCAAGGTTTCTGCGCCTAAGTTTAAAAATTAAAGCCTTTTTCACAAGTTTTTCCCGATTCGCATAAAACATTAAAAGTTGCCAAGCCAAACTAAATAAAGCAGAGGAGTTGAGAACAGCAATATGGACAGTAACGTAATGGAAGTACTTATGAGGCTACATAATCTGTCAACAAACAATATAAAGAATGACCAATTTTTGATAATCTTAGGCATGCCTCTTTTGGGATGGCAAGAAAGTGTACAGCGTATGACGACAAACAAACAAGTCGGTCTTAAAAATCCAATCCAAAATCTCTTCTGAGACAAATCTAATAAATCACATTGGCTCACCGAGAGTCTTTACCAAGAAGGTATAAATATATGGGCTATAAAAGTGTGGCAAGCAATAAATGATTTGCTTCAATTGGGAGGTTCTAATCATAATCACCACGTGAGGTCTTGTTGCATATAGGGATGGATTTTAAAACTCCCATCTTTGTGTCTCGCACCCACGGGAATCTCCGAGGATGGCTTTCAAACTACCCAGAACAGGAATAATGGTCAACTCACCTGCTCTCCAATCAAATCAAGACCTACAACTAGAAAAGTGATCCCTTGAAATAGTAGGAAGTAGAAGTGAATTCCTTGGGCAGACAACAAGCTTCTTACTGAAGCAGTCAACAGTATGAAAGCAAGAGCAAGTTCCTTCCTGTACAGACGATTTCTTTTCGATTTCCCAGTTTTCTTAGAAACTTCTATTTTGCTGAGTTCGTCAATGCCAGATTCTGAGGATGACCTGAGAAGTGAGGTTGTTTTGACGAGAGGATCAGATTCCTTTTCGAAAGCAACTAGGTCTGTTTCTGATGATCTTCCCAATTTCTTTGTGACTATCCACTCATAAGAGCTTCCTAATCGAAACAATCCTGATATCATGGCATTAAATTTTGTCACAGACATGGTGTTCTCAAATAGAAGGAAGGGGACTATAAATGGGAATGACCGTGGTGCTGGAAGGATATTCAAGATAGACATGATTCCAGGAACATAGCAAACAACCCATGCTGGTAGCTGAGCTTCTGGCAGGAACATGGTCAGTGGAAGAATGATGCAAAAGAGGGTGAAAGAATAAAATGGCAGGATTAGCTTCCGTAGGAGGAAGAATAGAAATATCAAATTTACTTTCTTGGCCAAACTAACCTGAAATGAATTATGAAAAAAAAAGAAGATAAAATAAGATGAATAAAAAAAGATAAAGAAGATTATGTGCTGGAATATTATTTTTCTCAAAAGGACTGAAAGTTTAAAATTTTTCATGTGATTAGTCGACCACAAGTTCCTAATTTTCCTCACTTACATAAGGCACTTTCAGCAACTTGTAAATATTAGGCACTAGGAATTTTTAGATAATATTGATGGAATTCAACGTATTTCAAATGGAATATTAAATTAATGGAAATTTGGTACCTTTGACCGGAATACATCAAAGAAGCACAAGCGAAACAACTGCATTGGACCAGAATGCCACCGATGTTGCTGTTTTTTGTATGCCTCGTAGGACTCCGGAAGTTCGCAAAGGCACTGCAAAGAAGGACTATGTCAGCTACAATACCAATCTCACAACATTTTAAAAACTATACAAAGAAATGGGAGAATCCGCACCTTAACATCATCCAAATAAATGAACTTCCAACCACAGAGATGAGCACGAACAGCAACATCCATGTCCTCAACAGTAGTCCGTTCCAACCAGCCACCACAATCCTCCAAGGCCTTGATTCTCCATACACCAGCAGTACCATTAAATCCAAAAAAGTTAAGAAACACACCATTGACCTGTTGTTCAACCTCAAAGTGGAAGGACAAGTTTATATTCTGCAATCTAGTGAGCAAATTCTCATCCTTGTTAACAAAAGACCATCTTGTCTGGACCAATGCTAGGTCATCATTTCCCTTCAAGAAAAGAATATATAAATATATACAAATTCCAGTCAGATAAAAAGACTCGTAATAAATACAATATAACTCCATGAGTCTGTTTATGCCGAAAATTGACAAAAGAGAGACTATGAAGAGAGCCAGAAGCACGTATTATGTTATGTACTTTTTTTCCTGAAGATCAACTAGTTAACTTGCTCAATCCAATAGAACTCTTACAGCACAGATTGCTACAAATTCAGTGTTAAAATGAGGAATAGTTTTAAGTTACCTTGAAATGAGGAATAGTTTTCTTCAAGAAATCAGGTCCAGGCTGAAAATCTGCATCAAATATTGCTACAAATTCATAATCTTTTACATAATCGCAGCTCATTGCAGACTTGAGATTGCCTGCTTTATAGCCAGTGCGTATTAGGCGGTGCCTGTACAATATGCGCACACCACGTTGTTGCCATTTCTGTACTTCTGCCTTGATAAGTAGTTGGACATCTAATTCATCAGAATCATCTAGAACCTGTACAAGCATTCTCTGCCTCGGCCAGTCCTGGACACAAACTGCAGCAATCGATTGCTGGTAAACCTGTGAGACAAAAAGAGTTCAATAAAAAAGATTCTTAAAATGAGACAAAGTAGCAGAAAATAGAGACGTAAATCCTCATTGTCTGGGAAGAGAACATAACCGTACTTCCACTGGTTTAGTCACTGAAGAAAAGCCAGCAACCAATAATTTTCTACTATTCCACAATCTATCACGACTTTGCTATGGATATAAATATAATATACATATATATATATATATAAATACAAATATAAAGAATCTTAATACAGGAACTGAATCCAAATATTATGCGACAATACATGACATGGGAAAATAGTGTACTTAGTTCGTTTCTCTCGACCTATTCTAATAAGGACATACAAATAGGCCAAAAGTGAGATAACGTCCCCCAAAACAAAAACGAAAGTTAGCCCAAAATCAAGGCATATCAAATGCAATTCAGGAAACAAAAACCATGGTATAAACCAAAAATGTCGTCTAGTCTAGGGGAAACGAGACCTACATCTTCTTACCTCCCTCTCATTGCACATGGGGATCTGCACTAACACCATTGGATAATCCTCCACATTCTCATTGCCCTCCTCATCCAAGGGTGGGGAATCCCCATACTCCATGGCCGCCTTGGGCTTCAACCTCCGGAACTTGATCCAGAAGCAACCCAGCATCAAAACCACTCGATCCACCGACTGAATAAGGAAGAGAACAATGCAGAGGTTGGTCAAGCTCTGAAGCGGTGGCGCCAAGTAGTTGGCCCGTATCTCAAGCCAATTGGCGTAAACCCGCTCCACGAACCCGAGAACATCAGCCGACCCGACCGAAGGCGGGCTGAAATGCCACCCTCTAAAGTAAGCAAGGAGCTCAAACCCCAGTAAGAGAAGAACAACAATCAGAAACGCCTTGATTACCCTATACAGCCGCGAGGCAGACGAATCGGCGGTCGAATCAGGGGACGCGATTCGGCGGTTGGCCGTACGGAGAAGCGAAACGACGCCGCTGGTGACCCACGCGAGCGAGCCAGCGATTTGCTGGAACCTCAAGAGGCACACCCACGAGAGCTGGCGGGCGCTCCGTGCCCGCTCCTTCTCGACGGCCCGATCGGCGGTGGGGCCCCGGATCTCGAGGCTGAGGAAACCGCTATCTGGGTCGTCGTGCTTTTCGACGGAGAGTTCTGGGTTTGTCTCCCTTTGCTTGTTCCACCATTGCTGGAACTCGTAGTTTGGGGGTCGAGACTTTGACATAAAGACAGAATTTTCAATAATATTGTACAGATTATATGTGTTATATATATGTCTATATGCTATACGTGTATATATATATATATATATATATATGAAAAGGGTTCTCTCAGATCTTCATCTGTGTGAGTGAAAAGGAGAGAGTGAGTAATTGATATGAGGGTGTTGGAACATTATGAAGGGTGTGGCTATGGCCGGAGAAGAAGATTGAGTAATGAGCGGCTCGGCTCCACTAAATTTAGTAAGTAAGAACCTAAACCAAATTTAGCGGGGCTTTGCCCCGTCTATTTTTTCGCTCTTTGTTTTTTTTTTTTTTTTTTTTGTTTAATGTTTATTATTAATTATTAATCTTTTAATTATTTATGTGCTTATTATTAAAATAATAATAGTAAGGACACACAACAGACCATGTGCTATGGGTAAGTATATACTAAGTTTCCATTTGCAGTTCTAGATTTTCTCTTCTTCACGCGCTAATCACGGGGACGACCATTGCTGATGTGAAGTGCAACGCGGATGTTTGGCGCGTAACCCTCTCTTTTTCATGTACGTTTTAATGTATATTAATTACATCTTTTGTTTCCTTTTTCTCTCTCAAAATTAAAGGGTAAGTACTAAGTACATATTACTTTTCGTTTTTGTTTTCTTTTTTTTTTTTAACCGAAGTATGTCCTACTCGTTTTTATATCTTTTTGGGGCGAATCGGGCGATATACGTTTCATGTTTCATGTATACAATTATACCTCTAAATTGATGTACATTTTATAATATATACCAAGAGTTTATATTTATATTGTAAATGTATGTTTTACATATTTTATATGTGAAATATATACCTAAAACCGACTATGAAATATTAAAAAAAAATCTAAAAACGAGTACAAAACTATTAAATAAAAAATTGGGTATTTGTGAAATATAAGGTAAAAAGTGGATACTAAGCCTTAAATTCAACAAAAATTATTGGGTTTCTAACATTTTTACTATAAAAATAAAAAAAAATTACAAAAATACGGATATTTTTTTTCAATTTTTATAATTTTTATTAGAAAAATATCACTTTTTAAAAAATATTTAGAAAAGTATTATTTTTAAAATAATTACTGGTTGCCAGTTTCTAGAAACTGGTTACCGGTTACTAGTTATAAATACCGTTGAATACTAGTTACGAATTTCTGAAAATTGGTTACCAGAAACTAATTACTATTTAAAAAAATAGTATCTTTTTAAATATTTTTTTAAAAAAAATATTTTTCTAATAAAAATCATACCGCACCTTAAAAAAACTGAAATCACCGTATTTTTCAAAATTTTCAGAAACACCGTATAATATCTAATTTCTACAAAATTATTTATGGTAATTCGGTCTTGGATAACAGATCAATGGGGAAAAGCCCAAGTCCAGGCCCAAATCTTCTTGTTTTAGATCAACGCCCAAGACAGATGTACATAATGCAACCACTACTTTACCTGAAGAGGTGTTTGTTTTCAGTTTGGGCTTACTTTGTTTTGAAATCCAATTACGTTAGCAGTGTTGCGGAATTGATAGTTGACGTTGCAGCTCAAAAGTTAGTTTCTCCTTCATAGGAAGTTGAAACTTGAAGCTCCATATTTGCTAAAGTTTATATGACTAGGCTGAAATAAACTAGTTGATGTTTTCAGCTTAGTTTCCTCTTTTAAATTTACATGCATGACCATTTGCCTAAATGCAATAATTCAACTACATGTAATTTAGGAATGGTACGGTGGGAAAAGAACATCACAGTCTTCTATTAGAATGAGTCTCATATATAATATATCTAAATTAGTTTTATCTATATTTATATTGTAAAAAATTCTCCTAAAAGATTATAATATGTCTAAGTTAGTTTTATCTATATTTATATTGTAAAAGATTCTCCTAAAAGATTTTCCTAGCACGAAAGTAGTCAAATCAAGATAATATTAGAGAATTTGATATGGATAGTAATAATTTGGACTAAAAAGTTAGTTTTAAAACACTTTCAGAAGAGCCATTTTTTGTGATTTAGTTCTAATTACTACTAGTAAGTCCATTTCCCATAATATTATAGAGTACTAGGAGTGAAAACAAAACTGTGTTCTGACCTCGGCTTGGACCTTGGGATGATAAAGGGATTGGGTGGGGTTGGAACTAGGAATGAGTCAAAAGGTTTAAAAAAAAGCATGCGAGGTCAGAATAAGAAACATCAAAGAAATAACCAACCTTTGCTTGATTTTCAATAAATGCAGCTCACCCTTTTTCAACGTATATTTATATCAATGTCTACCTAGTACTAGAAGTCACCGACATGCCCTGGCCTTGAAATTCAGCTCCCGACTATATATTATCTGGTGTTTGCCGGTGAAGAGACTTGCCTTAATAGCTTTGGTATGCCAAAGTTTGAAGCTTCAAAAATGCGTACATCCACACAAACTATTGTCAATCTAAAGCAAACCGGCAAATAAGAACTATGCTAGCTAAACTGGCCATTATTGTCTTTGCTTCGTTGGTGTAACATTAGGGCTGAGTTGGGCCGGGCCGTTCCATCCAGGAGAATAAAGTAGTTTTTTTCTCTCTTTGTAAATGAGCCTTGGCCCAATTATCTATCCTTAAATGGGTTCCAAACCGCTCGTTTTGAGCCGCGTCATATTTCACATAGGTATCCATACATATTGTATGCACATTATGTTGTAAGTATGTCTGATGTTGATATCTAGGCTGAGTGTGACATATATTGCTCTTACATATAATTCAAGTCATGAAACTGATGTAACTTGTTATTCATAACTAGTAACTTAATTGGAACTGAATTCTTCAGTCTATGGCATCACTTAGTTGTGGTCTAACGATTTCGAGAGAATTTGTTCTCTTGAAGTTTTATAAACTAAATTGTACGGCAACTAGAGTTTACTTCATATGAGGAAAATCTCATGACCGAAACATCGAATTCAAGAATTAAAAAGAGTACTACTTTTGGTAAGTGGGACTGTGGGACTTAGTGAAGCTGTGTATAGCATGTCAAATGGTGTAGCACATCTAGCTTGAGAAGCCTCTATTTTCTCCCATAGCTTGTGCATCTCACGAACATCAAACTTGACATTATGGTATAAGACAGTCTACCAAATTCAAATCTTGAAATAAAATCAGATGTGAAAATGACCCGTTAATTTCTTAATTATTTAGTTTTCTACTAACTTCTATTTTATTTTTTTGAAGAATTGAAAATAGAATGGCGTTTGGTTCATTTGACAATGAGGTCCTTTGAAATAAGGAAAGAAAACAGGAACACGTTTACAGTTGGAGAGCATGAAATAATGCATTGGTTGGTGAAGCAAATGATGGTTTTGTTTTTTTATTACCCCCCAAAACAAGCAAACACCAAACAAAGTCTTAAAAATGCTTAAAAAGCCTCTTCCTGAGGTGAAAGAAAAGAAGACAAAAAGGGAAAATGGGTGATACAACAGTGATAGTTAGATAAATAGGACACCCCCACCCTAAAAGTCATCATAATACCCTTAAACCAACACTGTCCTTTAAGTCTCCTCAAACATTCTTGCTAGGTAAGACCTCAATTTCTAGCCATCTTGGAGTCTTGGACCCCCCTCAACACACACCAAAAAAAAAAAAAAAAAGAAGAAGAAGAAGTTAAAATCGAGGGCTAGCAAAGTATTTTCCTTCCATAAGGACATAGATTTCAGGATTTGATTTGACAACTGACCCACAAAATTCTGTTCCATAATGTGTAGCTTAACAAAATTAGCATCATTTCATATAGGTGGACAAAAAAGATATTTAGCTTTAGGAGTTTATTGAGCTATACTTTCCCTCGTTCTAGGTTTGGAAAGGAAATAGTGAAGAATTTTTCACTCGTGGGTAGTTGTAGTCATGGACTGATTATGATTAATCAGTGAGATGAACGTGTTGTGAGAAAAAACAATTGAAGTAAACCTTTAAAAAGTATGGCGTTTCTCACGTAGGTATTCACCTAATATGGTTTATGGCAAGTTGTAAAACTGATTAGTTAGAAAACTCGTTTTAGAGTCTTACTATACTAGGTCGAATCTTCTCCAACTTTGTTGGTCAGAGTAAATGGATAAATCATCTCGTAAGTGATCTACATAGCAGGCATAAATAACGTCACTCTTTAAGGTTATTTGGTTAAATATTATATTCATTCTTTATTTAAGGGAACAAAAACTACGAAAAAAGAAAAAGGTTTTTGAAAAATTGAGAGTACTCAACGTTATTTGGTCAAGGAAAAATAAGAAAGAAGAGGAAAAGAACAGAAGAAGAACAATTTAATTATGTACACCAGCGAAGCGTAGACAGTGTTTGTCAAATGTGTAGTGTCTTATATTTAGTTTTTATTTTGTCAAGATTTTTAAGAATATTAATCAATTCATGATGAGAAGGAACAGCCAAAGAATTAAAAAGAGGGGGAAAACAAAAACAATCGATACTAGACACGTCGCATAATTATTGGACATTTATATTAAACTTCATGGAGACAAGACTGTCACAATAAAATTGTCTACATTATTTTTTATCTCATTTTCCTATCATTACTTATTATAATAAAGTTATAAGCTTTGTAACTATTCTGCAAACAGCACCACATTCAAAGCATCTTTCTTATAATTAAATTACACTAATCTCTGCAGACCAATAATAGACACCTCAATATAAAATTGATTAAGGCTGCAATGCAGAAATCTTTTGTTGAACCCCAAAAAATGGATATTTACTAAACACCTCTCATAGAAATATTTGTCTATTTTAAAAGGGTATCTTTCCAAACCTGAACTCCACTACATTACCCTTTCTCTTTTTTCCATTCACATTATAATTTAATAGTAGGTGAGATTATAAAGCTTTTTGATTCAATGGGCCTAGTCAGAATCTCACCACTGCCAACCTGGGATTCTCTCTATGTTCTTGAATATTATTTAATAACCAATAAACATAATTAGTAAATATTTTAAAGGAGTGGTTCTAACTTCTAGCTTCTAACCCCTGCGCTAAATTGATCTTATGTTTTGCACAGTAAAAAAAAAATAAATATAAAGGAACAGAAGCTTCTCTTTTGGGGGTAATCTCTGAAAATTACAGGGGCCAAAAATATGGCAGAAATCATGGTTGACCCCAGCTCAAGATAACCTTATGTCCTAATCATTCAAATTAGACTTTTTAGTGAGAAGAGACCCACTAATACAGCTGGTTACAACACAAGTAGGAATCAAATCCAGAAGATTACGCCATTTAGCAGTGCCAAATTGACATGACCCCAATACAAATTATAAAGTTCATTAGGCCAATTCTCATTGAAGTGACAAAAAGATTTTCCCAATTATGTTAAAGACAAAATTAATTCAACAAGTAGATAGTGAAACATTTGATATAAAAATAACTCTTTCTTTCTAATTAATTAGCAATTTAGTAGTCTATCTTACAACTGGTGCTCTAAGATCATGCACCAAAAATACATAATTGGTTCTGGAATTTTACATCTTGTAATAAAACTCTTTAAAAAATAACATCAGAAACGACAAAAATTACACCGAGGAAAAGATAAAATAAGGATACAACAAAAAAATGGTGCTCTTTTATAGAGCTAACGATAAATGCGACTTAATGCCAAGAAAATAATAATGCAAAAAAGAAAAAGAAAAAAAAAAGGCTTAGTTGATAATCGGACGGTCCAAATTAACTCTTCTATTTACAGCAGCAACTATATGTATTAGGGAGGACTGGAGTGTTTTGATCAGTTCAGAGCTCAACTTTCATATGGGACACTTGATTTGGACCTGCATTAAATGAAATACCATTATGATTAGCAACTTTTTTAAAGATAATTTATAATTAACAACTTTAAAGTCAGTGACATTATTAAACAACTACTTTATTTTTATTTTGTCAAATAATTTTTTTTAAAAAATTTCTTTTATTCCTTACCATTAGGCTGCAAAGATGTTTCTCGGGTTGGATTTTGTCCAAAACCCATCTGGACAAGGCTTTGCAGATCATCCTCACCAAATGCTGGATACTGAAATTAATTTTAAGTAGACAAATTAATGAATTACTAATCAAAGGTAAAAGCTGTTGTTGAATTTTTTATTAGTTTTTATTTATAAAAATTACCTGAGAAACAAGTTCAGTAAATCCATTAAGCTGGGGTAATTGCATGGCAAGGTTTTGGCATACTGCAGTATCTAATGGGTCCATTGAGCAATGGGTCATGGGCCCATTAGAAATGCCGCTATGAAGTGCTGAATTTTGTTGGTGCTGGTGACCATAAATGGCTTGTGCCGAGGAATCTAATGGGAATATTGGGTGTGGAACAGAGCTGTTCGGTTGAAATATCTGGAAAAAAAGATAAAACGTACAACAAATCCCAATTCAGAAAAGTGGAAAGTTTTGGGCCAAACAAAATCAATTTTTTTTAAAATAAAAATAAAAAAAATAAAATAAAATTCTTACATCTTTTGACATTAGAGTATCCATGTTGGCATCCAGCCTGGTATTCACAGAAGCCAACTTCATAGAGAGAAACTGAAAAAATTCAACAAACGGGCAAAGCCAATCAGCAAAATATTTTATTAAAAAAATAATGGAATCTTGCAACATGATCAATTATTTAATTTTTTTGTTAAATTTCTTTTGAAGTAATTGTTAATAAATGAAAAATTAGTGAATTCCATTACCTCAACTTGACGTTGTAATGACTGGACGTAATTTATAATTTCGTCCAGCATAAGTGCTTTACCGGTAACCTGTATCAAAACCTGAATTAGTTGAGAAAAAACACGACACATTTGATGAACTCAAAACCACCGTTTCAGAATTTTTATAAGCATAACTTGTAACATACATACCTTGTTACAACCGGGTACAAGATCTTGAAGAAGCTTCATTCTTTCACTGATTTTCTCTCTTCGGACCTATTTCATATGACAATTTATTCAAAATGCAATGTCAACACCTACGACTAAACTTGATTATGTGCAATGTAATGACTTTAATAGCAAACAAAAGTTAGAACCCCCAAAAATTCTTACCCTTTCGGCTAGACTGTGGCTATCAGTAGCTTGACCCCTCCTTGCTCTGACATGAATATAGTCTTTGGGAGGCTCCGGTGGCTTTGGGCTAGTCTTGGCTTGCTTTTCATCCCCTGTTGCATTACTGTTATTTCCCTTTGTTTCTTCCTCCGTTTTAGCAGAACCATTGTCGTTTCCGTTACTACTACTTTCAGTTTGCTTGCTCCGTTTTGCATTTGAATTGTCGTTTACTTCAGCCACCTAAAAATGAAAAATGAAAAAATGTTGGCCCGAAACGAAATGGGCTAGCCAATAATGTCACAGTGCCCTGTTATTTTTGGGTTTATGTACCTTGGTAGATAGGGCAGGTTCTTTGGATTTTCCTTTCGAAGCAGCTTTTCTCTTCCGGGAATTGGTCTCATTCGAGGGTCTCTGAACCATTTCCCCAATTGGGTTTTGCTCAGAGACTGTGGATTCCTCTTGAGAATTCGCAGTGAACCCGGTTCGGTCCTGTAATGGAGGCGAGTTTCGGTTTTCCGGAATGGGTATCTGTGATCCGAGTGCCTTAAGAGAAGGACTACTCGAAACTCTTGAGATTTTCCAGTGTCCCGTTAATGGGCTAGATCTATTGTGGTTCAATTCAGAGTTGGTGCTCAACCCCAACTGGGTCGTTCGGCCATTGAAGCTCCTACTCCCGAAGTAGGAGAACCTCGCGGCTCTCTCGGCCAAACCCGGGTCGGCGGAGAATTCAGCCACGGTGGAATTCACGGCCGCCATGGATTTTCCGAAACCGGGTATCTTCTCCAAGTTCATTTTGGGCGGCGAGTTCAGAGGAGTGCTGTAACAGGAGGTGTTCGCGCTGTTGTTTCCGGCAATGTAAGGACCCGCCGGCGCCGGGAGTGAAGACCCAGTTGTCAAAAAGGGCTGAGAATGCGGCGAGATCTCGCCGGAGTTGCCGATGCTCCCGAGCTTTCCGATCAGTTCTCTGATGACGAAGCTGTCGTTTGAGACGTTGGAATTGGAAGCCACTGGAGACGACACCATGGAGCTGAGAGCCGAGTCAAACTGCGCACTCTGATCCGCTGTTGACTTTTCCCAGGTGGGGTTGTAGAAGCCGTACTCCGGGGACCGCTCGGACGAGCAATTGAGCTCCATGGCTTGAGTTTCGAGAGGCCCAGATACCGCTTGCCAGTTGGGTATTTGGTTCGAATGTTCAAAATGCAGTAGCGGTGCGAGTCCCGCGTTCAGAAAGAAGTCGTTCTCCATCGAAGAAAAGCTATTTTTTTTAGAGAAAACTAAAAATGGCGTTTCGAGAGTTTAAGGCAAAAGGAAATGTGGGAAATTTAGGAAGAAGAATAAAAGAAGAGAGTTGAATATGACTGCATTTTGTGTTTGGTTTGGGCTTTTTTGGGTCAGACAATTAAGAATGTGTTTAGCTATAAAAAGCTAAAAAGAAAAATTTATGCCAAAAAAAAAAAACAGAGTTGTGGGAGAGAAAGATGAAGTGGGGAAGGAGAAGGGGAGAAGGGGGTTGGGTTTGGGATTATGAGGATGTTAAATAGGCCTCAAGGAGGGGAGAGAGAGAGGGAGAGAGATAGATTGTTTGACTTTTTTTCCTTTTTTTTTTTTTTTTTTTGGGGGGGGTTGGGTGGGTATTTTGGGGTTTTGGGTAAGTGGTAAATTTCTCATTCTCCCTAAGCTAGTTCCGTAAAAGACGGAATGAGGTATTTGACGGGCCTTGAACGTTAAATTGCTCTTGCACCTAATCCTATTCGTTAATTTCGTCTTTTTCCTAATCCAAGCACAGAGAGACCTGAAAACTGCCTCTAAGTCTCTCCTCTTTTTTTTTTTAATTTTTTTTTTGTCGTTTTCCACAATTTTACACACCCTCCTAGTCCTTGCTCCTTGGGATTCAGTATTGTGGTGCTATTCTTTTTGTTGGTATTATCTATTTTAGTTGAATGAGGTACATAGTACCTACACTTGGACTAAAATTTTCCCATATCTAAAAATCAGTTTTCTGGTTTAAAAATCATTTCAAATACCTAATACATTTTAAATTTTGGGGATTTTTGCTAGCAAAGACATGGCTCGTGGCCCTCTACATGAGGTTTGAAGACTCATGTAACGAACGGCTTTGATTGCATATACACGTCCACTACTACAATCTTATAATTTGAGAAGACAGATTCATTTTGGAAATTTCATCTTTCAAGCATAAACGCAATTTCCATATCACTTTCTTCAGATTTTTATTTTGTTTCATAAAATTGTACCTTTATATATTCTCCATGTTGAGGATGCAGCATGACTATGGGATTTAAATACTCATTTGGTTCTGGGTTACAAATTCAAGATAGATATTTGGTATAATTTATCCTCCGACTTATTTTATTTCTTACCCTTCCTTATTATTTCCTAATATTGTTTGGGTAATATTTAAGCAAATCAAATTTTATATTCATCAATCATTGGAGTCAACACTCAACAAAAGCTTTGTTTAGCTTTGTTTGGGTTAAAAGTCAAAAGTAAATTTATTAGGCTTATTCGATTGGGCGGTTCAATACTTTCATCAGATTTATCTTCCTTTTTTTCCCCGAGTAAAAATGCTAATTAAGTGCATTGTATTTTAAAAGATGAAAAAAAAAATAAAATGAAAGGAGATAATAAATATTCTTGTTCAACGTGTTTATGGCCGAGTCAATCATTGCATTAAATTCCCCAACTCGGCGGTTAACCCGGGTTTGGTCGGGTTCACATAAAAGGCCGACTTAAACTTGAATTACCGGGCAAACTCAGTTTCTACGAAAAACAATAAGAAAGAGGAGCACTCCTTCCTATTAATATAAATAATTTATTTATAGCTAGGTGTTTCCCAAACTTGTGGCATTGAAAGAACAAGTTTTCCTGCAATTTTATTACCCCACAGATTTGGCCACACCATTCGGTAACTTCATCATCAAAATGCTGTTCTAACTTCCAACTCACGATGTTTTATCCCGAAACCTATATTTTTTCTATATATGACACTGGTTTTCCTCCACTGTGGGTTGGGAAAAAAGAAATTCCAATAGATTTTTTGTATTTCATTAAATAGGACCATTGTATTGTTTTTTCATTTTTTTATATCTTTTTTAATGAAGTGACGTACAAGATAGCATCATTTGATGGTGTAAATATTGGTGTATATGAAATTTTACTATATGTTGCCACATATGTCAAGTTATTTTTTCTATATGATTTGTCAAGATATATAACATTACTCTAAAAATTAAGAAAATGATACGGTAAAGAGTTGTATTAATGCCGAGTTATTTTACATAATTTTCTTGCTAGTGTATGAAGTCTAATATTTGTTTTAATTTTTTTTTTTCATTTTGTGTTGATTATTTTGTTGAGAATCTGGCCGACTCAGATTCGCCGCTCTCAAAATCTCACTTTAAAGAAATGTCAGAATAATAGAAAAATAATAACAGAAAATAGAAACCAATCTCACAACATAAGAATTTAAGTAAAAAACTCCAAAATCAGGAGAAAAATTATTGTCTCTCAGAAAAGAATTTCAATATGAAAAGTTTCTACAATCACATAGATTTCTCTCTTTTCTACCCAATGACCCCAATACACCCAAACACTTTCTCACAAGTATTCTCTCACTCACACGTTACACTCCTCTTTCACAAAGAAACTCTATTCTCTTTGAAAGGAGAAACAGAGAGAAAACGAAGGATTTAATTAGAAGTAAAAACTTGAAATGCTTCTAAGTTTTGGGATACCAAATAAGTGATGAAGCCTCCGTATTTATAGAATTTAAAAGGTAGTGAGAACACTACTTTTTACTATTGCTATTACGGCTGCTTTTTTTATAATTGCTATTACGGCTGCCCTTTTTACTATTACTATGTCGGGTAGTTAGTGATCATTTGTTTACATATATGTTCACACATGTTCACTTACATCAACTGTCTCTGACTTGAAGACATGATTTCAATCACGTCTTTACATATGATCTCATCTCATAACTTA
This sequence comes from Trema orientale, assembly GCA_002914845.1. NCBI lineage: Eukaryota > Viridiplantae > Streptophyta > Magnoliopsida > Rosales > Cannabaceae > Trema > Trema orientale. The sequence goes on along the minus strand of JXTC01000621.1, from coordinate 123,328 downwards.
CATTGCTATCATTGTCTTTACTGACAATCATACTCCATCATATGAGTATACCACTTAGAATTGATGAATTCTAAGATTTTCATCTCGGCTCATGTCGAAAGAACCTTACTGATAACTATAGTGCTGACTCTAACGTTTAGCTTCACCGGGAGTCCATCAGCCATCGACATCATTCAGCATACACCTACATCAACGCTAAACCAATGTCTATGTGCAAATTTGCTGTCGCTAATTATGACACATCCTTTTTCATGGCATCTTTGGAGATAAGCGGCATGCCATGAGGATGTACATATCATGATCAAAGGACAAGATCATTGTCTCCATTATAGGAGACAATATTAGCAGCATCACCAGATTTGGAGCTTTTAGCCAAACCCGCTCCACCTTTTTGACAATTTTTTTTCAGGTGCCCAAATTATCCACACCCCCAGCAGAATACATTCTTTTTTCTGGAGTTTTTCTTTCTAGTGTCAATTGCCAATGTTGAACCCTTAGATGTAACATTACTTCCACCACCTGTCAGCCTTCTTTTTTCAGACAAAAGTTTACTTGTGACCTCTGAAAAAACTACAGTCACTTTTTCATACACCAAAATAGGTTTCATATGCTCATAGGAAAGTGGAAGAGATCAGATGAATCGCAATACTTTATCTTCATCTTCAATATTCACTCCAAAAGCCTCCAGTTCAGAAACGATACCATTTAAGATACTAAGATGATCAGAAATTTTTATACCTTCATTCATACGCAGTGTATGAAACTGCTCCTTTAGGTACACTTGATTTGAAATACTTTTCACCTGATGCAATTCTCCAAGCTTTCCTCAGAGATCTTTGGCCGTTGTTATTCCAAGCACATTTGCAAGGACATTTTTGGCCATATGCATATATATCACACTTGTAGCTCTTTCATCCAGATTATCCCAGTCTTCATCGCTCATACTGGATTTCTCAGAATCTTTGCCCTTGTAAGCCTATCTACTTTTCAAAACCTTGTGCAATCCAGATTGAATCAATAAATCCTTGACTTGTATTTGCTACAAGCCAAAATTGATGTTCCCATCAAATTTCTCTACATCAGCTCTAACAGGAATTGAAATTTTGTTTCCTGACATCTCGCTTCGCACTTCTAGCTTGAAAAACCGCTAAGAAAATTTCCAAGAAGAATTAAAGGGTTCAAATGCTTCCACTTGAATACAGCTTCCTTACACAGAATTTCTTAGACTAACACCAAGCTATAGTGTACTGAAGAACTCCGCTCTGATACCACTTATTAGGAATCCGACTGACCTAGATTCGCCGCTCCTATGATCTCATTTCAAAGAAATATCAGAATAATAGAGAAATAATAACTGGAAATAGAAACTAATCTCATAACACAAGAATTTAAGTGAAAACTCTAAAATCAGGAGAAAAACTACTGTCTCTCAGAAAAGAATTTCACTATATGAGAAGTTTCTACAATCACATGGATTTTTCTCTTTTCTGCTCAATTACCCCAATACACCTAAGCACTTTCTCACAAGTATTGTCTTACTCACACCTTACACCGCTACTCTTTAAAACCTCCTCTATCATAAAGAAACTCTACTCTCTTTGAAAGGAGAAACAAAAAGAAAATGAAGGATTTAATTAGAAGCGAGAACTTGAAATGTTTCTAAGTTTTGGGATACCAAACAAGTGATGAAGTCCCTGTATTTATAGAACTTGAAAGATAGTGAAAATACCAACTTTTACTATTGCCATTACGGCTGTCCTTTTCACTATTACTATGATGGCTAATTGGTGAGCATTTGTTTATATATATGTTCACATGTGTTTATATAGATTTGTTCATACATATTCACATACATCAACATATTTGATCAAAGTAAAAATATAGAAAATTCTCTCTTATATTTTTATTGGATAAATACTACATTTAATATCTCATAGCATATAAATATTAATTTTATTAACACTCATTGAACTTTGGCATTAATGATCCCTTCCCTATTTTTAAATAATACACTAGATTTGGTAGCAAACTAAACAAGTACAATAGTCTAGCTAGTAGCCTTCTTCAACATTGGAAATTACATACGATATATAAAAGTACCATAACTAGAATGTTACATTAATTATCTTGATATTGTCGTCCTATTTCACGTAATAATTTACTACCCTACTGATCATGTCATATAAATATTACTCTCTAAAATAACACACCACATTGAGCGACTAAAAAGAACTTTGACCAACGTTTATCAACCAGGAAATAAATAAAGAAATGAAAAGGGATATTGGGTAACTAAAAAAGGAGGTAAATTAACATTCTTACATTCAAGATGAGGAGTCCTAAAACGGGGTTTTGCTCCTACAAACTTCCTAAAAAAAAGAAAAAAACCAACAGTTTATTAAATTAAACCCATAATTAATCTTATGCAAATAGACCATATATATTATAAGTGAAAGCAAACTGAGTTCATTAGTGAAAGCTGTTCGAATTAATATTTGGACTTCTTGTATTATTTTCTAGGATATATAGAAAAGGCATATCCAAATGCAATAATGAATTCATGGGAAAGTATATTATCAAAGGTCCAGTAGTGATTATTGTGCTGCTTTTTCTTTTTTTCTTTTCTTTTGGCTCATGATTTGCTGTAATTAGTACCAGCTCGAATTGTACAAATTAGTATTAATTAATTAATTAATTAAAACATGTATCATAAACGAGTATGAAAAAGATTTCAATAGACAACAAATGCGCATGGATGAAATACTACAGATATCTTAAAAATTCAATCTAACCCAATCAAGTCAAGTTTAGGATCCAGAGCAAAAAATCGAGTTTAGGATATCAATTATTAGATGCCTAAGTACTCATATGAAACACTTTCCTCTTAGCACGTCTAAGCTAGCTATATATGGGCGTAATAATATAACATTAATTGGTTCTTTCATAGTTTTCAAGCTCTATAGAGAATTAAAACTATTTAATAAATGTACAATCTCTAACTGAAAGTCTAAAATCGATCAAAAATGTTATTGACAACAAAAAGTCTAACAATTATCATGAAAATCATGCAAAGCGTGTGGAAAGTTGGACTGCATACAGTCAAGACGTTCAAAACCATGTTAGCTGTAAGCCTGTACAGGAAGTAGTACGTATTAATAGTATTATCTTCTATAATGTTCGTGTGTTTTTACATAAAACATTATAATACATGCATGTTGTCCATAAAGATTTCTGCTGTATCATTACATATTTCCGATCGAGTACTATTATTTCAACTACCCGAATTCGAATGCAAAAGATACACGCGTCAAACTAGAATGCTGCCGATACAGCACGTACCGCTCTAGCACTAAAACAGAAAAATCATTTAACAAAGTTTTTTTTTTACAATAATTAAAAATTTTAAAGAACTACAACTGACAACGTGGTAATAAGTTATTATTTTGAATTAGGGGATGCTTTTAGTCTTAGATGATATAAAGTAACAGATAAATTTAGCAAATGTTGGCCACTCATATGTTGTTAATTAATTAACTCATTGGAGGCTCATATGTAAGTGCAGTTAGCTTTCAAGTGTTCTCCTTTTTCTTAAATTCACTTAAACGGTTTAATGGTATAACTACACTATGTAGAGAGTTATGACTTCACATCTCTAGTTCACTATAATTGTATTTGGTGGGATGGAGAAATGAAATGAATGAGTGGGTAGGAATTGGGGTATAGTACATGGTTGTTTGGTATAATTAATTTTAGGAAGGGAGGAAATTATTTGACAAGAATTTTTAAATCTTCAATGTAACCAATTTCTAATCTATTCTAAATTGGAGAGATTATATGATAGAGTTTCATAATCAAATAGTAGAGTAGTCATTGTGCGACTAAAATATCATCTCTCCTACTAAACAAGAGAGAGAATTTGATCTTCTCTTTTTTCTCTCATTTAGGTATTTTTTTCATGAAAATTTCCTAGCTGATTTAACTCTTCTTTCATTATATTCTTTCCCTCGTTATATTATAAACATAGCCTAGAGTAAACAAAAAGGCACACTTACAATATTAGAACATAGTAACATTGTTAACTTCAACAAATTTAAATCGACACTCAGGACAAATCGGGGGAAAAAAAAAAAAAGAAAAAGGGTTGTTGTCGTATTCGAAAAGTGAAAACTCTTGGGCCCGTTTTGGACTGGGCAGTCCAAAATTTTTTGTATCAGAAAACAATTCCGTGGGTGACCTGGCATTGTAATCACTGGTCGTTTTCTGAAAAGTTTCAGGAAAACTGAGAAAAGCATCAGAAGACGAATTCTTCCAGGCTATCCTTAGTTCCTTACGATTATATTCATGATCCTATAACTCAATATATATAATATTTGCCATCTGAAGTATGAATTATTGATTCGATTCAAAAACAGGAGCCGCCTATCAATTAATACTCGCCGCTATCAAGGAACCTCTCTTTGAACGACATCTTAATCGTGGCAAGTACTCATTCATAATTCATTGCCCACGTAGAAAAAATGTGACATTGAATTCGTTTATTTTTCGGACTTTTGAATTATTATCCGAAAGAAAATAAATGACATGAAATAATATTATGTACATATAACCAATGATTTGGGCTATGATAGAGCAAGTCACATGGGATTTACATGCTTTGAAACGTTAAAATGCTTTTTAATTAGTAATGAACCAATATTAATGATACAATTATTAAGGATGTATATGGTGTACATAATTGGATAGGGTTCTGAGATATTCTGGTCAAAGTATGACCACAACTTATTAGTGCCTCATAATAACTACTGTGGCATGCCTGACCGGGCACATCCACCGTCCTTTCTTTTCAGCAAGAATCCTTATTTATTTCTATGAAGACCAGTACGTTCTCGATGTATATGTTATCTCTCTCTCTCCTCTCTCTCTCTCTCTGTTTATATCTGGATATTTATTGCAGATTTTTTTTTGAAAAAGTTGTGTGTTTCTAATGTGAAAAGTATACCCCGAAACATATATATAGTTTGATCCTTAGAGTCAAACTATATATATTTTTATTAGGTATATTTTTATTATCTAATGATCAAACTATATATATTTTTATTTTTTTATCTATGTATAAGTATTTTTTTTTTAGTCGTTGGATCATTATCTAATGGTGATCTAATGGTGATCTAATGGCTATGATAAAGTGCATGAAAAGACTTACATCATTAATGTTATTTCTCTTTCTAATTTTTAATATATAAAAATGTGCAAGAAAAATTTTCATTAGCCAAAATGATACCTATGTATAGGTAAAAAAAAAAAAAAAATCTATTAGATTAGTGCCCATGTATATATATGTGTGTGGAAGAAATCACGGATCTAGTTATATACCCAGATAAGATTTAACTGAAAATGGAAGATATGTCCATATGTATATTAAGTTTTTTTTTTTCCCTAAACCCAAAGTAGATTTAAGGTACAAAATACACACAAATATTGACTATCAATTTAAATTACAGTTTACATATTGAAGTTGACACTGGGATTAATAAATCACAAAGGCAAGTTTGTTTCTCACCAGGCTATTTCGAAACCTTGTGTTAGGTTAAATATTTATGGGCTACGTACCCTCTTATGCCTTAACCTATTATATATAGACGAAGTTACTATGATAATGCTTGTTTTAGGAACTGGATATATCTTTCTCCGTCTATATATAAATATGTAAACGTTTATAAATAATTGCGACGTCACAATCGCTGAAATTCGAAAGGAAAGCGAGTTCTATCTCTTCTGTGAATTTAACTTCAGGTATTTTGTTACATTAATTTGTTGATTTTGTGTAACTAACATATTATATGCTAGGCTAACGAACTTTAATTCGTATCAAACTTTAACAACGATTGATGGCATGAATGTAAAATTTCTTATAAGTACAAAATTGGTATTCCTAATTAATCCTCGCATTACTTGTAGAATTAATATCAAGAAATGAAAAACTACAGGTCACTTATTCAAAAGTATAGTCACCACTCTTAATGAACCTATCAATTAAAAATAATAAGACTCCTTCTAATGTGCATTAATAAATTAATATAGTCTAATCTTCCTTTTGTCAAAGTCCATATATAACTTTTTTATTGACTGTTCAATATTTTTCACACACCAAAATTTACCCTTAATTAAATGCTCTTTCAATATCGACTCGGTCTATGAAGTGAGCAGGCAGTTCATATTCAACTGTTCTTTAAAAAATAATGACAATAACTCATGCTTATGTATATGAAGTGATAAAACTCAAATTCCACTTTTACAGCAACTGATGCATTATTTAATTAATACTATTTTCAATAGTGATACGTACGTAATTAGAGAATCCTGGGGGGCAAACCGGCAAGGGGACGGCGGGAGAGAGGCCAAATCTCCTTATACACACGAATGCATGCCTTATTGTTGACACACAAGCCAAAGGAACACAACTTAATTATATTACGCTGATCAGATAAATGTTTCAGAAGTATTCTCACTTAAAAGAGAATTTTTTGAAAAAAAAAAAGAAAAAGTAACGATGTCTCTGAATTGTTAGATAATTTATATCAATTACGTTCTATATCTATATCTATATGGTACTCACTATTGTCTCTTTTATCATATAGTATGACGTTTTAGAAACCATATTCTAGTACCTTTTTTTTTTTTGAGGAGTCATATTCTAGTACTTTAAAGAATACGATTTGTCAAAGAACCAAAAAGCAATTAAACGGTGTACCTAATTAAATCCATGCATATCTAGGCTATTTATTCCAACTCCATTCCGCAATTGGAGGCACTCTTATTCGTCTCATTATATGGTTGTTAAAAGGTCGTTGATCCATACTTCCATTTGCTTTGGGCAAGTTTTGTTTGCAAATTCAAAGTGTGGAAGTGAGAGCATAAATATGTCCATATAGAAATATTTTTATCTTCCGTCACACTATACAAGGCATATTTTCTATATAGAAAGAACACGAACAAACATAATATGTCTTATCTGTATTGTTTTATCTCTAATTAAATCATTAGTGGATAAATTATGCATGCGACCTTTTAATTAGTAGTGTAACACCAATGAAGGTTCCAATTTTTATGTAAAGCCAATATTGAAGGTTCCAACAGACCAGGCAGTACTTCATAATAAATATTTAACAATAGCAAATTAGCGAACCGTTTGTGTCATCACGTTATGGTGCAGGTATGTGAAATGATTGAATAATGTTTACATGTCGTTTTATACCTATTACTCTTAATAATATATACGTATGTATATATATATGTAGTAGTCTTGACACTTAGACACTTAGTGAAAACATCAGCACACAGTTGGCATATTGTACGAGTTCAGTTCTGATTGGTCTGTATCTTATCTCTTTATACATAAGCAGGAAAAAGGTTATATATACCTTATATGTATCACTTCTTCTTTTTTTTCCCTCTTTTTGGAGCGTACCTAGATAACTTCAATATAATTTTGAAGGGAAATGTTCATATATTCAGATCACTGCTCGGGTTCCAACTCAACGCCTTATTATATAGGGGACGAGCACTGCTCTTATCTCACTACCAAGCTCTCAGTATTCAGGAGTACTTTATTCCTGCGAAAATAAATACTTTTGTTGAGATTAAAGAGCTGAAATCTAACTATATAGAATGAGTACTATTGCCTATGTAATTTGGTTGTGGGACTGGAAAAAGTGATTGATGACTATTAAGAAATACAATGATTAGTTAACCGGGGGGCTAAAAAAAAAGGTACGTACAAATATTAAAGTACAATATCATCACTAGCTATAAAGGTACAACAAAAGTATTTTTCTTTTAAAAAGGTAAAAGAAAACAAAAGGTACAGCTAGAAGGAACAACGAAGCATTTTAGTGTAAAATCACCGTCAAATACATCACAAATTCTACAAACATGCTAAAATTTATAACTATCTACTTTTGTTTTTCATCTGAACTAGTTTGAGACGTTCGTAAATTAAATCAGGACTCTCTTTATCCGAGGTCTTTAAAATACTATTTGCGTAATCGATTACATTATGCATATAAATTAACCATTTTTTCTGTTGGAAATATTCAATTACAGGGAAAATATATATATATATATATATATATGTATATATCGCAAGCAAAGGCAATTACAAAACAAGATGTTTAGTTAGTGATTCCACTGCGCAAGGATAGAATTAAAGTAAAGCAAGCTAATTGTAAATATTAAGGAACAACATCTTTCTTTTTTCTAGTATATTAAATTTTTATACATTAGAATAAATTAATTGAACTTCACGATGAAGGAAGAAGATGAATGAAAAAGCATTGATGAATGTAACTTTTTATTTTTTTTGAGTAAGTTCTTTGGCATTTTCCTTTTTTTAACCAGCTTTAACAAACTAATTAATGGGTTCTGATCCCTCGCTTTTGGATGTCTTTTGTTATCTAGTCGCCGTTACAAGCATAAAAGTAAACTATATAACCATAAACATACTACAAAATGAAATGGAGGCAAACAAACCATTTAAATTAACGAAAAAAAAATGGAAAGCAAACATGCTAGGAAAGTAAATAAATAGTTATTAAATGGCTAGAATTATGACTCCATACAGTTTAAGTGGATAGAGAGAGAGAGAGAGAGCTGTTTTTGTATAGTTTAAATGGTTTTAAAGGCAATGAATGGGTGGAGTGATCCTTTTAGTTGTGTATTATCAAAATACCAACTAAACAAGTAAAGTATTAAGATGCCCCATTTGGTCTCCTTTGTTATTATTGATTATTAAATTTGGAAATTTTAATAAATAAATAAAACCAAAACTAAATGGTCGGTGTATTGTCCAAAACCAGAGTTAGTGGTTGAAACTAGGGGCGTAATCACCTAAACCCACGAAATTGAAGGTATTCGTGTGACCACTCGAAGTTGGCATTACCTAGCATAGAGCTAGCTCACAAATCACAACCGAGTATACACTTGAAAATCTTATTAGTATTATCATTTTGGGATTTTGTTTTGTTTTGTTTTGTTTTTATGAGCCTGCCAGATTAAGTCAAACACTGTGTAATAAAATAAAAACCAAGAAACATAATCAGCTTTCCGGTACCATTGCTTAAGGAGCACATACAAAATCGGTAATCGAGTCAACTTGATTAATTTTGTTTCTTTTTAATTATTTTCTCAACTTATACATCAAATAGTCCCTTTTTATTTCCTGCCTTACTTTATTCTGAAGGTGAAATGCAACTATTTCCTTAATTTATTTTGAAAAGGCGCCTTATATATATATATATATATTTATTTATTTATTTAACGAGCGAGACGAGGCATATGAGTAAAAGGACTTTTGTTCGACGCAGACCAATCTAAGCCCAGTGCTAACTGAAAAGAAAAGTAGAAAAATGACATAAATAGGACTAACTTAGGCTAAAATAACTTTTTTGTGCATTTTTCTAAAAGTGACTTTTTAGGAGTATCGAGGTTTTTTTGACCACGAAAAAAATCCTAAATAATGATTTTTTCATATTCAACAATCAGAAGTATCACAATATTATTAACATTTAGTCACTATATGCCTATAGTAGTGACTGATTCTTGAATTTAGCAACCACCATTACTAATATTCTAACACTCCTAAGAAATCATTTCAAAAAGTAATCCTAAAAAAGTCATTTTGGCCCAAATAACCCAGATATGTCCATTTCTCAAAAATAATTGGTATCAGTTTAGCCCATTATAGTCGTCTGATTATGGGCTTGTGTTTTTGCCGGCAAGCTGGTGAAAGTCTGAGGAGACTCGGTAAAAGGATACGGGTAGGACTAATTTGGGACAAAATGATTTTTTTATGAATTTCTTTCATAGTGACATTTTTATGAGTGTCAAAAACCTTTCAACTTGTAATCAAAAATTTTTTTTACCATTATTTACCGACATTTTTAGAAGTTTTTTATTATCAAAATAATTTTGACTACAGATCAAAAAGCTTTTGATACTTCTAAAATATCATTATAAAAAGATTAGGAAATTGACATAAATAATAGTCATTTTGACTAAAATGACCCCTTTAGGAGTGTTTTGAAAAATATCTTTTCTAACAGTGTTTTAATGTTTTATGCGTTGTGTGACGGAAGGTCAAATAATTTACGACTATTGAATAATCTTAAAAAATTAATAATTTTATAATCACAAATTGTGCATCCCTCATCACACAATTTCAACTTGAAAAAGACCAGTAAAGAGTCATTTTTTTGCCAAATTAGTACTACTCAAGCCCATACTATTCTTACCCACCCTCAGATTGTTTCAAGAGTAGCTGGTAACATGCCTTTTGCTGGTCCTATACAATAGTATACACCATGCAGCATTGAGGATCCTTGAAACTTCATGTTGCAAGCTTTCATTGTTATGATTTAATGAGTTGCTAATTTATGGTTTTGACACGCTTTTCTTAAATTGTTAATAAAGGGGAAAAAATTTATAACAATTGATATGAACAATCAAGATTTCTTCTTGTATGGATAATATCTGATAACGTTGCTAATATTCGTTGCCTAGTATTATTAACTTTATTTTACAACAATTTTAAAAAAAAAATTAAAAAAAAAAGTCCAACAACAACTAGCATGAGAGTTGGGCGGGCCAATCCTCCATTAGGCCTCAACTTCGCTGGATAATGTCCAATCTCTTATACATAAATGCCCGTTCAGATAGCATTTTTGTATAATACCGGTTTTCTATTTATATTGGATTTATATCCTTTTTTTGTTGGAGAAATTTATACCACATATATAAAGTATAATGTATGGTACACATTATATTTACAAATTATACCTAAAATCCAGTAAAAATGTGTTTAAAAAAAAGTGTTTAAGTAAATATGTTACGTGAAAGGGGTACTGGCCTAATTTCCTCAACTTTGTATAGGTCAGAGTTGTGCTAGCCCACCAATGCAAAGACGTCGGCCCGTTATGACCCATAGGCAGTATGTCATGGATTCGTCGTGGCTAACATGCACGGGCTAGGCCATTGTGAGGGACATTGTATGGCCGGATATATTATATCAAGTTCAATGTATGGACATCAGATTCACTATATCGAATATCAAGGTATAAAAACTTTTAAAACATTAGTATTAAAAATGGTACACCGAGTTTTAAGACTTGTATAAACAATCTTTTATCTATTAAAGAAATATACAATCAAATAAAGGGTAAACAGAGGTCATTTGTCATAATTGCTCAATCTCTATTATTATTTTAAATTTGATTTCATGCCTTACTTTTTTTTAAGGGAATTTCATGCTTTATTAAACATTCTGTTTAAAAAATCTAATCCATAGTTCATGAGTTAGGGGCTGAGTGACCACAGCCACAGCCAATCATGACAAATTGGACATCATGGGTGATTCATTTGGATACTTGATTAAAAAAAAAAAAAGAAAAGAAAAAAGTGTCATATACATATATACTACTTTAGGGAAAAGTCCATTAATACCTTTTCTTGAAAAATATTTTCATAAAAACATGTTATTTAATTTTACTTCATAAAAACTTGTTTTTTGAGAAATGTATACCACACGTATTTTATACATGAAATGTATACTGTGTTATATATTTCGTGAAGAAAAATTATATATAAAAATCAGTTTATATTTCAAATTATATGCCACATATATAAGTTTACACTGTAAATTATAGAGCTCGTTTCTACAGTTATGGAACTGAACCACAAGCAACTAATCAACACAAAATGATGTAAGACATCAGATAGGAACACCAGGATAGTGCTAGTTAAAAGAACTCCGATGTTTAAGCTAGTAATCGAATTAATAGAACATGTATGCAATAAACCAATTAAGCAATTAGATGAAAGAATGAAGAATGGAATAAAAGATACGAAGCCTTGTAGGTCGAAGGAGGATGGATATAATTATCCCAGACAACTCTGGGATAATCAATGAGACCTTAGTCTCAGACAATGAACGTTAGCAATAGTGGAAGCGATATGGTAATCAAGAATGAGTAAGTAAAAGAGAGTAAGAGTGTTGTCAAGAGTCAGTGTAAGAGAGTCAAGAGTCAATGTGTGTTAAGATGCCTATTGAACCTCTCTTAGACCTCTATTTATAAGAGTTTTCTCAGACCTGTTGGAGCATTATGGACCTAGATTTGTGGCATTTGGCCATCTTTTTGGACTCCTCCCCTTGGATTAGTTCACAACCTAACTCTATTGAGGAAATATCTCTAGTTCTCTAATAGTCAATTAAAGGTCATCCAGTTGTAGGTTTGACCGGGTCTTTAGGCGAATATTGTGTCTGGTGGGTTAGTTGCAAATTCTGCAGTTTAGGCTTTTTTGGATCCCAATTATTGGTTATTCGGCCCAATTTTGGTGTTGAAGGGTTTCTTGGATGAATGAATACTTTACTTCTAGGCTCTTAATTATTGGGCCAATTTTTATCACAAAATAAATGTAAATTATCAGTAAAATTTTACACTGTAAATATATACCACATATATTTTACACATAAAATGTACACCTAAAAAATTGGTATTTTTTAAAAGAAGAATGAAATATTTCTCATTAGCTTATGTTTGGATTAGTCATTAAAAAGTCGGTATTATAATCATATTAACTGATAGGGTGAACTACAAAAAAATACCCTCAAGTTTAAGTATTCTACAATTTAAATCTTAAATTTTAGACTCTGTAAAATAATACCTTGAGATTAAAAAATTCTAAAAAAATAATACTATATACTGACTTTTTAACCAATTTTAGTAACGAAAAAAATAATAATATCCCCCTATTAAAACTGGATTAATCCTTATTATTCTTCTTAATTTTGAGAATATTATTGTCTTTTTTTAGTTAAATTTATTCAAAAAGTCAATTCAGAGTATTAATTTTTAGAAAATTTTAGTCTTAAGGTATTATTTTGCAAACTCCAGACTTTAGCATTTAAATTGCAGTACACTAAAGCCTTAAGTTATTTTTTTCGCAGTTTACCCCAACTGATATACTCAAACATAAACAAAATATTGAAAGAAAAAAATGAAAAAAAAATTACACTATGACTTTAAAAAGGAATAATAATAGTACATATTATTTTTTTAATCCTCGTTTTAGTAAATCTTTAATTTTTTTTTTTTTGTTTTTCTTTTACATAAATTTCGAATATATCAGGCCTTTTATCAAAGAGTGATCTAAAAGAAAGAAAAATGTTTCGCAAAGGGACCCTGTCAACTAGTATACTAGCTTTTTATGCAAAGTATAAAAGTGTGTATGGTGAATAAATCTGTTGATATCCGTTCATATACTGAAATACTGAATATATCAACTGATATGTTCAACCGTTTACTTATTTATTTTAAAGAAAACATACGTTAAAATATAGTGTCAAAATCAGCCATTTTGCTAGTACCCCTTTAAGAATGGGTCATTATCCTAAAACCCCAAATATGAGTTAGGCTAGGTTGGGCCGGATTGTAGCTCTAGGACCTCTGACCTCAAATGAAACTCAATATTCGCTTTATACAATACCCACTTTTGTATTCAAAATTTCACCTTTTCTATGTATATACATTTCATAAAGGGGAAATTACATAATATACGGTATTTCTGAAAAGAAAATTTGAAAAATACGGTCATTTTATGTTTTTCAAGGTGAGATATTACAAAATAAACCCAAATCCAGAGAGAGAAAAAGGGAAAACTCAATCTGTTATTGAATAAAGGACAAAATACATGATATATACTGGCTAGAGACAAAAAGAAGTTGTAACCAACTCCAGCTCAGTATTTACAAAAAGAAAGAAAAACAAATAAACTAAATAAAGTAATTAATCTACAACTAATCCTATTATTAGCCTAATATTAATACTCCCGCTAGATAAGCCAACCAAGTGTGCATAGCACCACAAGAACAAGCAAGAACATGTTGAAA
>JXTC01000621.1:77717-107656 GCA_002914845.1 Trema orientale | reverse complement strand
ACTCCAGCTCAGTATTAACAAAAAGAAAGGAAAACAAATAAACTGAAAAAGGTAATTAATCTATAACTAATCCTATTATTAGCCTAATATTAATATGCGGTACGGTTTTTATTAGAAAAATACTGTTTTTTAAAAAATATTTAGAAAAAATACCATTTTTTTAAAATAGTAACTAGTTTCTGGTTACCAGTTTCTGGAAACTGGTAACTAGTAACCAAAGATATTTATAACTAGTATATAACTGATAACCAGTAACCAGTAACCAGTTTTAAGCCAGTAACTATTTTAAAAATGGTATTTTTCTAAATATTTTTTAAAAAATGATATTTTCCTAATAAAAACCGTACGAAAATTAGAAAAAAGTCTGACTTCTGTATATTTGTAATTTTTTTCGGTTTTTGTAGGTATAAGTGTTAGAAACCCTTTCATAAATAGAATACGTATTGTATGCATTTATTCTATAATTATATATCTACGGTATACATGTATAATATATATACCCATTTTTTATATTAAAAGTATGCATATAGTATATATTTATACCTCTGTATACTTCTCTTCAAAAAGGGGTGTAAAATGAGTATTAATAGTAAAAATAAAAATAAAAATAAAAACATAGTATCTATTAAATAGGGTTAAGTAGGCAATTATCATTTTTCTCAAATATTTAACTAAATTTACTACCGCCATTAGATTCTACCACTTTTGGGAGGGAATTAGTCAAGAATCTGTCAATAATTCATCAAGAATACGTTAATAATCTATCCGGAATCCGTCAAGATCATCACCGACATCAAGAATCTGTCAAAAATCCGTCAAGATTGTCAAGAATCCATCAAGAATTTATCGAGAACCTGTCAAAATTACCACCTATATTAAAAATCCATCAAGAATCCGTCAAGATCGTCAGGAATCCATAAAAAATTCATCAATAATTCATCAAGATCATTACTGACATCAAGAATCTGTCAAGATCGTCAATAGTTCATCTAGAATTCATTTTAAAAAAGTGGTATGGTGATGATTTAATTAATGAGGAAAAAAATAATGTACAACTAATTTATTCTATACAATATGCTAAAAAAATGTGTATTTATGCGGTTAGAAGCCCTAAACACTTGGCATAAATAAGGAGAAAATTAGAGTATTTATAACAAATATTCTTTTTTTAAATCAATTTAAAAAATGATCCTTTTTTACACGTATTTAATGAACGGTCATTTTATAGTTTTATTTCGATAAATGATCATTTTCTAGTTGACCTTTTTTATAAAAAAAATAAATCAATTTTTTAAAAATATTCAATTTTATACAAAATAAATCAACATATTTTGATCTATTAATTTTCAAAATTCGGTCATTTTTTAACAGTGTTAGCAATCTAAAATTCGACCATTTGGTTAAAAAGCTCAAAAAGTTACACTAGTAACACTTATTAGGCCGAACTAATTTCTACAACTATTTTTTCCCTCTAATTTAGCTGCCTTTTCTTTTCTTATTACCCAAACAAATCAATTTCAAAAGAGAAATTTAGCTGCTAAAAGTTGTAGTTACAAAGCATGAGAAATTTTTCTCAACTTTATTTCTTATTTCATAAAAAGTATTTATAAAAAATGACCTTTTTTTAAGATTAATTTAAAAAAAGGCCATTGTTTACACTTATTTAATTAATAATTATTTTTTCGTTGATCTATTTTTTAAAAGTAAATCAATTTTTGAAAAAATAAATCAATATATTTTGATATAGTAAATATGAAAAATAACAATTTTTTAAAACGTTTTCAAAATTCCATTATTTTTTAATAGTATTTGAAAAAGTACAAACTATGATCCAAAATTCGGTCATTTTGCTAAAACACCCTTTCATAAAACTACAAGATAAGTCGGCCATGGGCCTTGCGACATCCTTGCAACCCACCTTCGTTCTTTTTTTTTTTTTTTCTCCATTAAACAAAATAAACATAGAATAAAATCCTAGCTACATTACTTCATTTATCTTCTTCGTTTAAAAAGCATATATAGAACCTTTTGAAAGAAAAAACTATACATAGAACAGATAAAAGAAATGGATGAACCTTATTTCCTAACAATCAATATTGTTCAATATTTTGGGTTGAATGAGATTTCATTTGTGAAAAAAATTATTTGAACTCCTTTTAATATAGTTTCTTATATATTGTTCAGATATCTAATACAACATGTATGCATATAGCCATAATTTAGTAGTTTTTTTTTTAATTTATCTATATTTTTTTTTATTATCGTTGGATCATCATCTAACGGCTAGTATGATTTGAGTATTTGAAAAAAATATATATATACATTATTTAATATTTTTCTTCCTGAATTTTACCATGAAAAGATATGCGTTATAAATTTTAATTGGGCAATATAATGCTTATAAATAGGTAAAAAAAAAAATTTAGATTAGTGTCTATATATATATATGTAATGTGTATATGAATTATTAGTTTATAGTACATGATCAGAAGTCATACATTATAGGAGAAAATATAGATATCTCTCTCCCGCCCCCTATAACCTATCTCGCAAACCTACTTCATTAAAGTTCCAACACTATCATATATGACTGCGAAATTGCCCATTAGCCTAATAGCCTTTGATATTTTCTGATGTTTTTCTATTGGTACTTAATTCCTTATGCATTTCATAACCCATGATGATTTAATACTGATATATCTCAGTCCATATGACAGTGACTATACTATCATAAGTATTTGGATAAAATTTTGGACCTACTTGTGGTACCGATCTAATCGTAATGGCAATTTTGGACCTACACTATTACTAGGTTGAGCTTGAGCGTTTCTCATTCAACTTTTTTTTTTTTTTTTGAATATATATAATATAAATAAAGCCGAAATGATGTCGACATTTTCCTCACATAAATTGTATGTAGCTCCCACCGGGGGCCATGAAAATGACAATGATTTATTCCTTCGTTAAAGCCCCAAAATCATGCTTAAACTATAGTAGGGAACAAAAACAAAAAAGAAAAATAGTTTATAAATTATTTTCCTGGAAAAAGAAAATACAATTTCAGGTAGGCAAAACTGTCAAAAGACCAACTATTTTTCTCTCCTGATTTTGTTTTAGAGGACAACTAACCTTGCCATGTACGTGTAACGTATAGGTATACTGTATGGTAGCTCTATGTTTTTTATTTTATTTTATTCTTAAGGGTATGGTAGCTCTGTCACTGTGTATCATAATTAGTAATTAAGTCCCTTTTTTTGCTCAAGTGGTATGCCTTGCCTTATTTGCCTTTTTAACTTTTTCCGATACATAACTATTAATTGAGTGCACATATGTGGTTTCGAATTAATGCCTATTAATCAATTCAATTGTCTTGTCGATTGATGTAGGATACTAAAGATAAATGTGGACGTTATGGAGTTGGAAAATTCAAGGATATATTGATCGTATTTGGAAGGAAACTTGGTAAGATTTTATTTTGTTTTATTTTATTTTATTTTTTAAAGTTTGCGTACAATTTCAAATATTGTTGTATATGCATGTATTCAATAGTAAACCAACCTAATCTCTCTTCCCAATAAAATGATATAAAAACCACCACAAGTCCACAAAAGGACCAAACAAGTCAATATGTGGCCCAATAGCTAGTATAATATTTCGTGTCCTTATTAATAATCCATATGAGATATCGAAGAATTTGTCTCCTCACCCCTCTAGTGCACCAAAAGACGACCCCGTATACCAACCAAATCAAATATGGTATTGGCTCAAAAATTTGACCCCAAACAAGATGGTCTATAATCAATATAAAAATCAGAGAATTACCTAACTCAGTATTCAAAGTTGGCACGTACGAGTATAAGGATAAACTTTCCCAAACTTTGCGATCATAAGATGGATATTTTCCCCTTTTAAAAAATTCCCCTATTAATAAACTCCTTTTACGTGGATAAATTCATTAATATTTTTTAGGTGTAGGTTACACGTTCAAGGATTGCGAAATGCACATAATAAAAATATTTCTACCCAACATAAAATGACAGTAATGATAATAAAAAGAAAAGGACAAGATTAAAAATTCTCTCACTTCACAAAAAAAAAAAAAAAAAGCACCATTAGTTAGTACTAGTAGAGAATATTGGCCCCGTTTGTTTCAACTATTCCATTCCATTAGAATGGAAAATCTATTTGAATGTGTGTTTGTTTCAACGATTCAGTTTTTCCATTCAAATGATCTTTTAGAATGTGTGTTTGTTTCAATAATTCAGTTTTTCTATTCAAATAGTCCATCTAAAAAGTTAACCATTGGAATGGTTTTTTTGTGTATTGAATGAGAATGGAGGGGGAGAGGTATTTTTGAATGGTCCATTCTAATGCTCCCATTCTAATTATAACACATTCCACTATTTTTTCCATTCAAATGTCTCCCATTCCAATTATAACACATTCCACAATTTTCATTCAAATACACACATTCAAATAGAAGAACCAAACGGGCCCATTGTTTTTTTAATAGACACAGGGAATAAAGGTTTAAGTACTGGAATATTACCCCCCATTATCTTTAATTTTAGACCATTTCATCTTGTCTTAAAATCCAAAAAGCAACCTTATCCATCAATCTGATTCGACTCACGATGATGATGACATTTTCTCTTTTAAAAATTTCAATTTGCCAAAATTAATCAAATTGAAATATTTAAACAAGTCCACACGGTTCGGTCCGGTCCAGTCCGGTCCAGTCCATCTCAACCTTCCCATTCACCAAGAGGCAGTACCAACCCCACCCCCTGAAAACGATGGCCCACATTAAACACGTGCCATCTCGTGGCAAGTAGTGGGACCCACAACACTTCCAAGGCGCCACGTCACAAGCCCAAGGCGGACCGAATAAACCCCGCGACTCCGCGAGTGCCATGGGATATGCCGCAACGTGTTCCGAAGCCAAGTCGGATCCTACCTCGCATATCCCCCTCTCATTCTACACAGTCTTCAATTTGTCAACTAAAAAATAATAATAAGAATTACAATATTAAAAAATTTAAAAATAAATTGTAAAAGTAATTACGAGTTCTGTCGAATATTCCAAAATAAAATTCCTCTGAGCGGAGTTTCTCCATTTCTATATAAGCTTCTAGCAACATTCCTTTGCTTCCTCATCTGAACTTTCTATAACCAAAACCCACCCACTTGGAAAGAAAGCCAGACTCAAAAAGGAAAAAAAAATAAAAATAAAAGACAAGTGTTTCTGGAAACGACCAGTTTTCGGTTTTCTGAGTTTTTAAAATGGCGGGATTTGTACGGACAAAACGAGTCACCGATCCGCTCGACGCCCGAGTCAGGGATCGCCTCGTCGGGAGAGACGGCTCCGAGCTCGGCTACGCAAGCAGCGGGAGCGAGCACTCCGCCGAGGACGATTCGCCGTGTTTGTCCGAACTCGTTCACGGTTTCCTCGAGGACGCTTCTGAGCCGGAGACCCGGGCGAATTCGGATCAGCACTACGACTCCGACTCGGAGCGGGCCGACTCGGTCTCCAACCGCGTCGACCTAACCGAGTGCGTCCTAAGGTCCACGGGAGCCAGCAATGCGGACTCGTACAGGAAACTCCTCCTGGCTCACGTTTCGCAAGCGGTCGAAACGTTTTCGCGCCTGAGATCCAACAAGCCCGTCTTCAGACGAAACGTCATGTCGTTTCTGCGCGATTTGGGCCACAATGCCGCGATCTGCAAGAGCCGGTGGGACTCGTCCTCCGGCAGCCTCACGGCCGGGGCCTACGAGTTCATCGACGCCGTTCTCAAGCCGAGCTCCGCCGCGGAGAGCCGCCGCTACTTCGTCGATCTCGACTTCGCTGCCGAGTTCGAGATCGCGAGGCCCTCGGCTCATTACTCGCGGCTCTTGCAGTCTCTGCCGCGGGTCTTCGTCGGCAGCGGCGACGAGCTGAAGCGGATCGTCCGAGCAATGTGCGACGCGGCCAGGAGATCGCTCAAGAGTACGGAGCTCTCTGTACCTCCGTGGAGAAAGAACCGTTACATGCAGAACAAATGGTTCGGTCCGTACCGCCGGACTGTGAATCCGGCGCCGGAAACTGCGACTCCGTCGTCGATCACGACGGTGTCGGTTGCCGGCGTTAAATGCCGTCGGGTTGGTTTTGATAACGGCGTCGCTGACGGTAACGTCAACGTTGGCCGTGCCTTTGTCCGAATAAGATGATAAGGATGCGAATCGCAATAATAATATCTTAACATTAAAATTTTAGATTAATCCTTCAGATATTATAGATTTATTATATTGAGAATATTGCTCTTTATTTATTTATTTTTCTACAATTAAAAACAAAAGCAAAAACAAAAAATGTAACGCGGAAAATGCACATCGTGTACATAGCGGCGTACAGTTACGTGTCTTTCACGTGCGGTAAGGAGTGATGTGGCGGGTTATGTCGTTTGGTATCTCGACAAATCTCCACCGTTGATTTGCCATAAAACGTTTAGAATCAGGTAAAACCGACGGTTGTAGGAATAGGAATTGTGACGATGTGGACACTAGACACATCGAGTGAAAATTTTGTTTGCTAATTGCTGTGAGAAAAAATATTAGTTTATTGTGCGTGTATGTATATGAAAGTTTATCCTGATGGGATAATGGATTGGGATGACGTGGCAGACAGTGTTTTCCTACAGAAGTTGTTTTCACGAGTCTTTGATGTGACGAATGATCAGAAATTTTAGTAGAACATTTTCTGACAATAAATGGGGACAGTTGGCATTTGATTGTGATTTTGGGGTACACCAAATTTATGTGATTGCAGAGGCTACATTGACAGGGAAAATAGAAAAAGGGGCAAGTTAATACGTGTTTCGGTGTTTTGGATAAGGTCTCTTAATTGATGGGACAAAGTAACCTAATATTTGTCGTAGGTGGCAATTTGTGTCGTGTCGTGTTTAACCTAATTAAATCGTGTCGTTAACAGGTTAACTTACGTGCACCTATTTAATGAAAACGACGTGACGACGTGCAGATTGATGGGTCAAAACGTATATAAATAGTATAATTATTAGTTTAACCTAATTAAATCGTGTCGTTAACAGGTTAACCTACGTGCACCTATTTAATGAAAACGACGTGACGACGTGCAGATTGATGGGTCAAAACGTATATAAATAGTATAATTATTAGTTTACTCGATTTTTTTAATTAAGTTTTACAATAGTAAGAGAAATTGGTTCATTAGCTTTATGTTTTTTATTTTATTTACAAGAAATTCATGAAAAAATATTTTTTTGAAAATAATTATTTAATATAATTTATTAAAAAATTACTTAATCGTGTCAATTCGAGTCAATTTCGTGTCAAGCAGGTTCAGCTAATCGTGCGAGTTTCGAGTCGTGTTATCATGTCATGACCTATATTGCCACCCTTACTCCTAAGCCTTTAGCTTTGGGCCAGGGAAAGTGTTAAGTGGCCCAATCACATATTGATAAGGTGTCCAGCCCTTTACATAAGAATCATTAGGGAAAAAAAAAAAAAAATTCAAGACTCCATTGTAGTAAACTAGAAGGGAAAAAAGAAAAAGACACAAAAGGATAATAGGACAGCCAAAGGAAAAGAAATGAATCATAATGAAGTGATATTATAGTAGAGATAAACACCTTTTTTTCCCTCTCTTTTTAACACTCGTGTACGTGAGATATGAAGTTTAACAATAGTTGTTAATTTGTTATATTCTGATCATAATGTAAGTATTTAATGGAATTCATGTATCAAAAATGAGACGGAAAAAAATTGTAGAAGAGATTGAGAAAATGGTTGCTGCTACGGTCCACTACTCTAAGCTAAATGGCTAAGACAAAAGTTTTTAAGATTCATAACTTTGATTGACCTTAAGTCATTAGGAAGCAATAATACATGTGATTGTTAACTAATCAATTAAGGTGATGTCACATCCAGAGGAAATTTTCTGAACATGCTTAATTATACTCTGTTGTCATCCGAGTTTAGCTAATTTATATGGATGGTAGCAATTCTTTTTCAACATGTTCCCAGTGCTTACTAAATGACCATATCATAAGTTACATAATTTTCTCTTGTATTTTAGAATCTAGGTGCTACATACATATCACACAGCTTCGCATCATAATTTATAACAACATAGAATAGAATTAAAAAAAAAAAAAAACTTATACGATATTCTATGGGGGTGTGATTGTAAAACGAGGAGCTGTTAGGTAGTAAAAGATAGAGAATCATATGATAATATAATCAAAATAATCAATTAAAGGAGTGGTACGGCAGCTAAAGCAATGTTTTAAAAATTCTGTGATTTTGCAAAATTGGGTCTCTTTAGCGAGGGCGGTGGCATAATCGGATTCTATATTCTCTCTATCTATCTATCTAGTGCTTCAGATTAACGGAGTCCCGACCACTACAGCCACCTTTTCTCGGATTGAGATTGATTCCCAGTTTCGCGTTCACACTTTAGAAAAACCCAAATGTTATTCCGACCTCGGAATAAACGAAACCTCGATCCCATATTTATTCATTGAAACCCATAATTTGTTTCTCTGATCAAGGCCACTCGGGATTAAGAAACATGAGTAGTAGCCACTCTCCTCCTCCAACAGGCTCCGCCAATAACCATAACAACAACAATAATTATAATCCCTATGTCCACTACTCCCCTGCTCATGTTTCATCATCTTCATCTGGCAACCGTGAGTTTTTCTTTTGTAGTCTTTTGGTTATTATTATTACAATTATTATTTTTAATGTCTAATTTTGATTTGAGCAAATTAATTATAAAAGCTGACTCATCTACCTTAGTGGGCCGCCCCGTTTGTTTTCTGTCTTGGGCTCTGCCCTTTGTTATGGAATTACCTCTTATAAAAAAAAAAAGAAAAAGAAAAATGTTTCTTTTATTTTCATTTTTTTCCCTTGTGATTTTTTGGGTTTAATTTTATTTTAAAGACATTCACTTGAATTGAGTGTTATTTGTAATTTGATTTAGTTCCAATGTTTTAGGTCAAAGGGTGAATGTGTGTGGTGCACTTAACCGGTGTGGAAAAAGATTCGAAGAAGCCACAAGAAAAGCCGAGGTCCTTGCTGACAATTTATGGAATCACCGTGAGTAAATATATAGATATATATATACATATTTCTCTTCAAATCTGATCGATCATGTTTCTCTGATGATTTTCATACAAGTAAGAGCAATGAATATGGAAGTTGAATGATTCTAATTACAAGATGCTCCAATATTTTTTACACTGGAGAACTGAATTCAAATTGGTAATTTCAAAGTTTATGCTTTGTACTGTAAAATTGTTCTATTGTTTTGTTTGCATTGGAAGAAAGATATATGCAGACTCATATACCTATGTATTAATCAATGTGTGTATATATGACATTGTAGATGCAAATTAGACCAGACAATTGGTTGAGTTGGTAATTTATAGAAACTAGGATATAATATTGAGCAATGCCATAAGGTTGCTGTGGTGCATGCCAGTATGGTAACACATGCTGATAATGAAGCTTCATTTAAGCTCAACCCTTAATTTAACACTTATAGTGAAGCATTCTGTACTAAACTTCACGTCTTGTTAAATGGCCCTATGTTATCATGTATTAATAGTCCAGATTGATCAATCGCGTTTGACCATAACAAAATATCTAAACTCATCAATACACTAGTAAGAACACAAATTAGTTGTTAATTAAGGTTCCAATTTTTAACTCAATACACTAGCTAGTAAGAAATAAACTGAAAATAACCGTTCTTCTTTTTTTTTTTTCCTTCCCCCTAATCGGATTAAACTTTGTGGAACAGTGAAAACTAGTCCGAGTTTCTCGGATGCAGCTGTGGCAAGGCTTGCTCAGGGAACAAAGGTTTTGGCAGATGGGGGGTATGATAAGGTATTCCAGCAAGCATTTCAGAAGTTACCAGGAGAGAAGCTCTTACACTCGTATGCTTGTTACTTGTCCACTGCTTCTGGACCTGTGATCGGTACACTCTATATTTCCAATGAACGAATAGCCTTTTGCAGTGATTTTCCTCTCAGCCATTACTCCTCTACAGGGAATCCAGGGTGGTTATACTACAAAGTAAGTATCTCTTCTTTGGACCATTTTAGCTTAGTCTCAGCCTTTTTTATTTATTTTTTTCTCTTAGTCTTTATATTCCGGAAATTAAAATATTTTTAAAGAAATGAAAGTCCCTATATTTGTCAAGCTTTAACGGAAACCCTTCTTTTTCCCAAAATATCAAAGAACCGAAAAAAAGAAGAAGAAAAAACACACACGCACACACAGTACCCCCCTAAAATATATATATTTTGATGGAACAGACACCTAATTGGGAGAGGCACAGGACAGTAAAACTTAGTTTCATGTAACTTTCTCCAATTATTGTATAAATTTGATGTATTTTATGCTAATTTGTAGGGGAATTTTATTCAACCCTTGAATTCAAAGGGAAACCTGATGATGATGATGATGATGATAATAATAATAATACCTATACGAAGGTTTTATGCACGAGGTTTTACGTCAAATACAAAGATTTTTATGATAATTATTTCCGAAAATTTAAAGTTAGTAGTACAGTTTCCAATGGCCCAATCCAGTACCCAATAAAGGACCTAAGCCCAAAAAGCCTAACAGGATAAATTTGTGTTTTCGTAGGTTGTGATACAGAGTGAGCAGCTGAGAACAGTGAATCCTTCGGCAAACAGATGGAACCAGTCAGAAAAATATATACATATTGTGACGAGGGATGGTCATGAATTCTGGTTCATGGGCTTTATTTCATATGACAAGGCCCTCAAGAGTCTAATTGAAGCTATCTATGAGCAGGCACAGCCTTCTCGTGATTGATCTCTGGGGCAATTAATTCCTTCGACCACATGAGATCCATCAAAAAGGGTCTAATCATATATTTATATATGTCTTACATGATCATACATGTGTATCCAATATTTAAATCCTTATTTGGTGTGCTCTCATCTCATCACTGAACTTTTTATTATTATCATTTTTAATCTCTATATAAGAAAATAGACCTGACCATTGCTTATACCTCTTTGCATGCAAATAGGTTACACTTGCATGTCAAGGGTCTTCAGCATTGTTTACTTTTGGATTCAGATTCGAAAATATTGTGTGTGTGTGTGTTTTTTTTTTAATGTATAAGATCTCAATTATTATTATTATTAAGGTAGCTGTCAAAAACTAGTCTGATTACCTCCAAATCTAAAAGTTAGACTTGCATATAAAGGGTCTTCCACATTGCTTGAAATTTACACAAGGAGTATCATATTCCAAAAAAGAGAGAAGGAAAAAGAAAAAGAAAAAAAAAAACTTGATAGTATAAGTATATTATAGGAATTCTTAGTCCAGCTAGTGGCCAAGTAGAATCTTCATGAATCAAGTTACTGATTAACTTAAAAAGACCATATATTAACAACTTACAAACTAAATATTAGATACCAAATTTAAATACAAACATGGGTGCGATAAAGTGGTGGCTTCGTCGACTAAGAAATCTTAAATTTGAGTCATCAACTATTGTAGTGGTTAGAAGTTTATAAACAATTTACTTCGAAAAAAATTCCATTAACCAAAGCAAATAAATTCATCACATAGGATCATAAAAGTATGTCACTTTCTAAAATAATTTTTATTCCAAACACCAATTTATTCATTTTTTTATATTGTATGATGACTGAGGGGAAAGATGAATACAATCTATGAACTACAAACATAATTCAATTTTAAGAGAAGATAGATTAAATAATGAGGAAATTATAACAATAGTAGCACAAAACCAAATTATAGTTTTTTGATTGGTAAAAATAACAGGGGGAAAAACAAAAAAAACAAAGTAGCATAATAATAATTCCATAAAAGCTGTGAAGGGGAATAATTGACGTCTCTTTCAATTTGTCGCATATACCGATGGGCCAAAACGACAAATAAGAGGCGTTGGACTATGTGGAGATGCTAGAAACGCTGGAACATGACACGTCATGTTGAGTGGGACCCACTTCAAGCAAGTACAGCAGGGCAGTCCTCGTTGGCATTTGGCTGTGTATGGGACCCACGCGAAGTTCCTTGCATACAAATTTTTGGAAGCACGAGAGCGATGGATCCGCATTAAATGGCATAGACCGCCGAAAAAACGTAATCATGCATGCGAGACGGATGGGAGATAACAAGAGATGGCGGCGAGTGGCAACAAACGCTCATCCTTAGCTTCCCTTGTCTCCCGCCTGATCCGCACTTTGCTTCCAATAATATTAATGGAGAGATTTCCTTTAATTGGGATACTTTCTCCTCTTTCACCATGCTACATACTTCTTTTCTTTATTAGATTTTTTTTTTTTTTTTGGTTTTGTTCTTTCAACTTACATGGGGTATAATAGTAGAGCAATGCTATGGGGCACCACAGTGACATGTCTGTTTGTCACTGGATGATTTAATTAATAAACCGGGTCTCACATGGGTCCCACTTAAATTATAATTATGATTAGCCAGTAACAGACTGACACATCACTATGGTGCTGGGCACCAGTAGTGCCCTATAGCATTATTCATAATAGTAAGGGTGTAAAATTCGTTCTCCTAAAGTAATCAGAAATAGAGAAGTGTTATAAAACTCTTTTTGACATTCACTTCTTTTGCTGCTTAATATCTACATTTTAATAATGCAAAAAATCATTGTTGGAGTCACATGTGGAGTAGTGAGACATGATACTGCATGCAAGGGAAAAAAAAAAAAAAAGTGCTAGCTTACAAATTAATATAGTTTGGTGGTAATTAGTCTCTGTTCATTTGTTATTTAATTGTACAGGAACTGATATACAAGAGTGTTATTACATATACAAGGGTTTTATTACCACATTCATGATGACCACAATTTTTATACCAAATTTTCACTTAACCTAATTGGTCTTGTGCTTAATTCTTTAATTGAGCCTGGCCTTTGCATGCAACTAGTTACATGTGAAAAAGATGAACCTATGTTTTCCTCCCAGATCACATGCAACAATGGAGTTATTAGGGGGAAAAAAGTACAAGCCACTCACGGGCAAATCTGAGTAAATTAAAGAAAAATGCACATATGAATGAACATTGTGCTGCATAGTAATACTTTCATGAAACAAGATAAGCAAGGAGAGAAAGCATATGGTAAAACTAAGAAAGAGGGACCAAAGTTGAGTAATGACTTCGTTAAGAAGTACTACAGCACAGTTCATGAAGGACTACTGCTATTTTATGTGGTCATTAATAAGGTTGATAAGTTTTTTCATTAAACCAAGCTCTCCCATCATGAGATCTTTGTGATGATCACTATACCATGAAAAGTCCCCTTATACCTTCTGTTCATGATCTACCAACTACTTTTCAATAATTAAAGGGGGAAAAAAAGTAAAGTACTTGCTTCTTTTAACGAACGAAATAAAACAGTTTGAGAGAGATCATGAGTGAATATGATTAATGAGGATAAGCATTACCGTACCATCAAAAGGAGCCAAGAATAATTATGAGAGGGTTTAAACTTCGAATATTGTTAGATAATATATATTAGTTGTACTTGTAACCTTCAAAGAACTTCAAGATCATATTTATCTTATATATATATTTACGAAATAAACACAAAAACAAACTTCAAGAGGGGTCATTTTACCAATCCCAAAGTCCAAAGGTTCGAAGGGAAGTTTTCTATTTTACTTTTTCCACTTGTCGAATTGCAAATATTTAACCTTTTTTTTTTTTTGGCTAAATATTCTCGAGTTGTTGTTTCTGTTTCTAAAAAATTCATGTTCCATAACGTTCTACCTAACACTCTACTGAATTTTCTTTTTTTTAAAAAAAACAATAATGTCTTTCTACGTTTTTTTTTTAACTAAGGAGGTTCGTACTTTCTTTTCTGTTTTCCGTGTAGTGTTGCATCCACATTTCTTTTATGTTGTCGGCTTCAATATATCGTTTTTCTATTATAACTTATGTATTTTATACTATCAAAGGGACACGGCTACAAATTAATGGCCCTACCTGTGGACCCATTTAATCTAATCATGCTATAACATGATTCCAGAAATGATTAAATGTCCTTTTCATATTGCACTTAATCTGAAATATTGCAAATTAACTTGTTATTCAGCTAAAACTTTTCAAATTAACTTGTTATTCAGCTAAAACTTTTCGAATTAGTTTGAATTTTGAATTTAAACAATTAAACAAGTACAGAGAGGATTTGAAATTTACATTACGTGGCTGATTTTTTCTTTCTTTTTTGAATGGGTTATGTTGGTGTGAATTTTGGTCCATGAACCAACGCGCGCCACGCGTTCTTGAGTGGTTTCTCCTCAAAGAAAGCCAGAACCCAGATTCGATATAGGTGTGGTCCATACAACCTTGAAAAAGGTTATATATAGACTTTTCACTAATTATTAATGGGTGGTACTAGTGTGTTACCTGCCAAATTTCCTCAGCAGAAAAGTGGTTAGTGACGCATTCAATAAAGTATTCAATGGAATAGTGAACCAGTAGTAAATGAATGATAAGAGGAGAAAAGGCCGAAAGGACATTTGTGGTGGCTTACCTCTTTCAGGTGATTATGGCTTTGTGGTCCCCCAAAAGTTAGGGTTGATATCCACGTGTCCTTGAAAAAGTGGAGGGAAATCTATCTCACCTACCCGCTTGTACGGATATGTGTCTATGATTGGGCCAGGTATCGACTTCTCTCTAGTCCATGCCTTCCTTATTTTTCCTCTTGGTCGAAGTTATGTAGTTAAATTGGTGGTCGGCTATTTCTTAGTTCCTCTTTGGTCTTTCCCTTAGGGTACCCGATCGGCACGCAATACGAAATCTGATCAGGGCTATTTTTATCTTAGTGAGCTTCGTCGTGCCGCGGCTGGACAGTTTTCCCCCTCGGCCTTGCTCGGCTCCTTTTGTAGTGGAGCGCAACCAGCACCTAATTTTTTGGTGGATCGCGATGTCGTTTTGGTCGTTATCACGACGTATCGTCTATTTTGTGTTGTCTTCTGACTAGCGCGGGAAAATTACCCTCAATATCTGGTTACGTGGCAGATTTTTCAGACCTAGGTAATTTCAGAATATGTAAGATTAAAAATTGATATAAAATGTAACTTTAGATGATTAATTAGAGTAATTAAAGCTTTTTATGTATTAACATTCGATGAGAGAAAAGGGAAAAAAAAAGAAAAGAAAAGAAAAAAGAGTTCAAATTAAGACGTAGAACTTATCCGATATAATGAGGAAAATAACACAGTGAATGAGTGAAATTATTAGAATTACTTGTCCCCATAAAGACATTAGTATAATCACATGCAACAAATAAAAGCAGCATATTCACAAGGCTCTCGTGAATATTTCAACGCATAATAAAACCACCCTTAAATAAATGCAAAGGTTCTTAAAGAATCACTCAGCAATATTTTAAAAGGCTTTAAATAATTATTGGAGAATCCTAAACATCATTTTCTCCACATCATGATCCCATTTGATATTTGATGAATGCATTTAATTACGCATTATATTTCCATTAAAAAAAAAAACGGAATATATTATAATTGCAATATATTTGTTAATGTTGTTTAGGGTGCGATCATACCAGCACTAATGCACTGGATCCCATCAGAACTCCGCAGTTAAGCGTGCTTGGGCGAGAGTAGTACTAGGATGGGTGACCTCCTGGGAAGTCCTCGTGTTGCACCCCTCCTCTTCTGGTTCAAATCACAGATAACCTTTTGCCAACTGGGGTTAGCTCAGTTGGTCCAAGGTTTGAGGGTTGTGTGTGTGTGTTTGGGGGGGTCAGGGGTTCAAACCTTGGTAGTGTGTGTGTGTGTGTCATTTTCTTTTAATTTGTAGTAAGTGGTGGTCATTAGTTAAGCCCCACTTTTTTTAAAAAAAAAAAAATGAGGGGAAAATATTTCCTTTTAAAAAAATAAAAGATAAAAATAAAAAATATTGCATCTTAATGATGGGAAAAATTGCGAGTATTTTGGACAACTAAGAACATCTCCATTGCCAGAGCCTTCGTTGAATTAGTATGAGAAACAAGGAGAGAAGGCCTTCGTGTGTAAGAGTGTATAAAAATCATTATGAGCATTGGCAGAGCCAAAACCTTTTTTGAGTGGGGCATAAATTCCAAGGGAAAATTTTGTTTTATTTTTTAATTTTTGAACTCTTTCCCTAATTTATTTTTTGTAAACGAGGTTAATTAAGTTTTTAAAATAAATTTAGGTAAAAGAGAATGTATTAATTTTAGAAATGGAATTTTTTTTCCTTTTCTTTTAAATCTAACATCAAAATATATGTGATTATTATATAATAATTAGATATTTTCAATACAAAAGTAATGACATAACTAAAATTTCAATTATCAAATGTGGGCGTAACTTGAATTGTCTGAAAATTTGTATATATAACATAAAAGTTATAAACTTGAGAAGGGACAAATGGGGGCGTATTTGAAATCTAAAATTTTGAGTGAGGACATAAAGTTTTCTAAGAGTTTATATGTAAAACGAAAAAAAAAATAAAAAATTGAGAGGGAGCAATGACCCCACTCGCCCCTCCTTCTTATGCCCCTGATTATGAATACTGTTGTTGGTATTTGCGACTCTACCCAAAGTGTCAAGCTCGAGAAGAAAATCTCGAGAAGATGACCTCAGACGAGCATCTGGGAAGGAGAAGACCTCGTAAGTATAACCAAGATAAAACTGCAATGACATATCATGCGAGTGGCGCCCGAGGATGAATATCAGCCTTTAGAAGACTCCGATTCCCCCCTCCCCTAAGCCCGGAGGACTATTCAGGACTTATAGAGGAAACTAATCTTCCCAAATACCCGAGGTGGCTATCCCCCGGGCCCGGAGGATTATCCAGGACCTATATAAGGGAAACCAATCCTTGCAAATACCCGAGGTTTGGCCACAAGACCAATAGGAGATCTTCCCTTCGAGGTAGAATCTCCCTTTTACTCAGACAATACCTGAGGCCGACAAAATACCCCAGATTACGGGGAATGATCACGCAAATCTTCTAACAGCCCTCCTAATTCCCCAAATTAGGTGTACTATTGCCGTATTATAGGCCTGTAGCCACTTTGCTACAGCGCTTGGCGTCAACTCATATTTAATGCCTCTGCCTCCGCCAAGATCAAGGACTGAGATAGATTCTTATATTCTCAAGATGATATGACGATCCAAATCACTCTAATTTGCCTATTAATTAAGACCTTCAACCACCAAAAGAGGGTAAGATGAAGTTGGAGGTCCAAATTCTACTTTTCTGTCTCCTCATTTACTCTCCTAATAATTGCTCTCCTTTGGAGATTTTCTCTTACGAAAACTCCAAGTTGCTAACTTAAGCTTTGGAGTCCCCTTCGCAGACTTAAGATAGTCTCCTTCGCAGGTACCATACTAGTGCCTAGCACCCCTCCCTCATCAATAGTATCATGACGAAATTTTGCACCAACAAGTACAATAGTGATCAAGTAATTTCAAATATTTAGACCACTTTTACTAATTCATAAATAGAATAAATAAAAATAACTATAAAGCTAGGATTCCTTTTCCAATCTATTATAAATCAATAAACATGCCTTTTAATGTGATGAATAAAAACTTTATTTTATATAAAAATTATTGAGAGATAGTCTTTTACCACCGAAGGGACATGAATTGTCCATGTAAATTAATCAACAAAGAAAAGATTTAAGAAAATAAAAGGAAAAAACCTGTGGGCCCAAAAGCATATATATGGATGTTAATAAAATTGTTCAAAGTCAAATGTGGAGGGTGATAAAGGGGTTAAAGATCTCCATTATAAACCAGAATCTAATCACGAAAATATACAATGTTTATTACTTAAACGACAAGCAAAAAGAAGCATGAAATATATATGGTGGAGTAGCACTTTATATAGGTACACAAGTGCTTTCATAAATAGTTCCATTGTTTGACTTTTTTAACAATATTTCTTGCGTTATTCTCAATTTCATTAAATTTTCTTGGCAAGAGTAACCTAGCAGGTTAACCTAAGCGTGGTTTCGGTTGCCTTCAAAATCAAAATTTCTTGGTTCTAAGGAGTACTTAGGGCTTAGGACTGTTATAATTTGGTATTTATTAATGTCATGTGGTCCTTCATTGACAGCCCAAAGCTACCTTATTAAAAATGATCAGAGAGGTTCCCACATAGCTGCCCTTATTTATGTTATTATTTTTCGCTTTCTTCTTTGATGACAATATTTATAGACCCCATGAAAACAGTTGGGCAGATATATTTATGTGGGTGTCCTATATATAGTCTCCACCGTCTAAAACATCTCCATTTTATATTTCAGGCCTTGCCTGGTC
Organism: Trema orientale; assembly: GCA_002914845.1. Lineage (NCBI taxonomy): Eukaryota > Viridiplantae > Streptophyta > Magnoliopsida > Rosales > Cannabaceae > Trema > Trema orientale. The sequence continues at coordinate 89,276 of JXTC01000621.1, read as the reverse complement.
AAATCGCTTGCTTTGTCTGTGCAAAAGAAACGTGTCTTAATTTTGTGAATTGTGAATTGGTGATCATATCCATTCTTTTGGGCAAGTTTCGGAAATTGTTGAGTAAGTAAAACTTACGAACAACGTAAAACCAATACGCGTTAGCTTATATCAAAATAAATTGGAATCAAAATAATATCATATATATGTCATCTTAAAAATAAAACAAAGAAATATAACGCGGCTTGTGAAGGAAAATAGGGTTACTCTCTCTCTCTCTCTCTCTCTCTTTTCCGGATTGTATTTGTAGACTTAAATCTTATTTTAGTTCCTAAAATGTTAAAATGTTTGACACCCAAACTTTTGATTGGTACTATTATTAATTTAACATGTTAAATGAGACATCTGAAAGTTCATGTGAAAAGTTGAGGCAAAACCTAATTCGAGTGCCAAATTTAAAACACACCGGAAGTTAAGGGCAACAATGCGGTTGATGCCCAAATTTGAGTGTCGATAATGATATTTAATTAAATTGAATAAAGAGAAAAATGTAAATAGATTAGTGATGTTTTTGGGGGCCATATGTCATAATGTAGTAGAGATAGATCTAGGGAGAGAGAGATGAGTATGAGTGTATATGTGTATGTATGTGTTGGACTGAGTGAGTAGTGAGCAAGTTTCGCCCACGCGTTCATGCCAGCTATTTTGGCCATGGATTCCGTGATTGCGTACATGATGGACCATCTGGGTCCTACCCCTGTTGATTTTTCTCTTTAATATTTTTGTATTTTTTCTTTCTTATTGTCTTTTTAAGTGCATAGTCTAATGCTCTCTCCATAAAAGATTTTTTTTTTTTTTAAAAACAGAAGAAATAGAGCATAGATTATGTTTGGCAACTCATGCTATTTAAATCTTTTTTAAACTTTTCTACTGGTTTTTGTTTTCTAATTAACCCTCAAAACGTTGGAAATGCAGCATGACAGTGTCAAATTTATGTGCCGACTGCCGTCGTATTATAGTGTGGGGCGAAGGACAAAATTCATTTTCCAAAGTGTCAATTATGCGAAATTTGGCATTTGATCACTTCAACATTGTCATGAATAGCTTGTTATATTCAGGCTCTCTTTTTTTTTCCCCCCGCTTTCTTTTCCTTTTTTTAATAAAAAAATCATTATATTTAGGCTTTCAAGATACTAAAAATCATATTTTTTAAATGCATATTTTAATACTCATTCTATTACAAAATTGACCTATTCATTCTAGAACCACAACTCTTCAAAATATGGAAGGTTTAGAGTTTGAATCCCATCATTTCCAAATAAAAAAAATATAATTAAATGAATGATTTTTTTTTTAAATAGCGTTTGGAATAATATTAAAGATGAAATAATTTGCAAATTTAACATTTGTTTTTGACGTGTATTATTAATCTTGCCATATGCATTGAAGATTGTCTACATTTGGCATTAGGTTTTGGCATTTGATTAAATTCTGACTTTATTATAACAAAACTGTGGCATTTAAAATATTTAAAATAACACTTCATTACCAAGTAAATTAATTATAATATATTTTTCAATACTCAACTAATATATCGACTAATAAAAAATTAACAAATAATCTTTAGAATAATATCATGCGTTAGAGTGAAAAATGAAATAACATGCCAAAATTAACGTCGTACAATTTTCGTTGTAATATAGCATAAATATTAGAACGTGTTGAAGATGGTCCAATCCTACTCTTTTTAGGTTATGCAAAATTTATGTTATTTATAATCACATTGTCATGAATAATAAAGTTTAGAAATGTTGCTAACAGTTATAACAAAAAAGAAAAACTTACCAATTGGAGGACAAAAGAAAGAAGGAAAAAACTTACCATAGTTATTCCAATATGTTGTAATTTGGTAAATTCTTTCCATGCTAAGAATGGTAATCAGGTAAGTAATGGGTAACTTTCTTCTCATAATATGTTTCTTAAAAAAACTTGAACTAAAAGAGTAACTTAATGAAGAAAAATCAAGTCAAAGAAAAGAGAGAGAATTTAAAAAAAAAACTTCTTGTTGCTATTCTATGTATGAAAACAATTAACTCACGGAAGGAATAACCGGCTTACCAAATAAATACGCTGAAAATATAATAATAGAAAAACGTGCTGCTAAGTCTATTGCATTTAGTGAAGGTGTTATTACAATAAACTATGCATCTATCACTGTACATTGTCGACGTGGCAACACCACAATTCACATAATGAACTGAAGCATAGAATAAGGGAACCCAAAAATAAATAAATAAATAAATAAACTAGGCTAATCACATTTTTAGCCACCCAATAATTTTTTAGATTATATTTTAGTCAGTAACTTTTTAGAATATATCAAATTTAACCCCCAAATTAGCTTTTGGTCTCAATTGACCTCGAAATTTCCTATTGTTTTCTAATGATATCTCGAGTTATATTATTTTGAATCATTCTCAAATTATTATTCATTATAAAATTTTTCAAATTAAAATAAAAACATAATTCCAAGGGCAAATTAGTTCTATTCTAAAAAAAAGAAAAAAAAAAAGAAAAGGAGTAATGGACCAAAATAAAATTTCTTCTTAATCATTATGACTTACCAAAAAATATATATATATATATATATATAAGGAGTTAAATATAGAAAGAGAGGAGAGAGAGAGAGAGAGAGCGAGAGCGAGAGACGAAGTGGGTGGGTGCAGAGGGAGAAGCGTGTGTGGTATTTGTGAGTTTGTGGAGTTAATATTTAGTTTTCATAGAAATTACTGAGAATAGTTGAACCAGAGACCCAAAGAAGACGACAGAGAGAGAGTGTGTGTTTGTGTCTCTAAACCAAACAAACAATGAAACAGAGTATTCTCATTCTCATTCTCTGTTTAGCCATTTTTGGTCGCACCTGAAATTTTCACGTATTGCAGGAAGAGACCCGAGAAGGGGTTTTTTTTGTTTTCTTTTGAATTTTTTTGAACCGTGGTGATCGAATGGCCAAGACGGGGGTCTTTGATTCTGATCCGACGGTGATGGCTAGGGCCACGACGGAGTTGAAGAAAGAGCTTCAGAGACTGGTGAGGGCCATCATCGACGATGAGGATTACAGCACCGAAACAGTCGATCAGGCCAAGGACACCCTCCTTGCTCTCAGGGAATTAAAGCTTAGAAAGGGATCCCTCTCAATGAAGCTCCAAGATACTCTTTCATGTCCTCAGGAGTTTCGCTGCCCACTCTCCAAGGAGTTGATGAGAGATCCTGTTATTGTGGCCTCGGGTCAGGTTAGTTCGAATTTTCCTTCTCGCTTCCTCTGTTTGGTTCCTGAGAAAGTGAAGAAGAAAATCAGAAAAGTCCAGTTTTGGGTGTCAGAAATATCGAACACACTAGTGGGTTTCGTTGTAATTTGGGTACATTTTGGTGGGTTTTTTGAGATTCTGGCATAAACGCAGTGAATGATATTGAAGATCTTTATTTTCTTTCATTTTCTCTTGTTTTCCTCTGTTTTCTTGGATACCAAACGAAGGGTTAAAGCTTTTTTCTTTTTTCTTTCTTTTTTTTTTCCTTACCCTCTTGAAAAAGGATTGTTGTCTTTTGTTTAAAGTGAGTTGATTTGACTGCTGGAACTTTCTTTGAGTTCGGCATGGCTTTTTCTTTGAGTTCTTATACTTTATTCTCTGTTTTGGGTCGAAGATATGTAGGGAAGGTGTTTGTACAAGGTGATATGTATATCAGAATCTATTTTGTTTTTCTTTTCCCTTATAAAAATTAATAATCATAATAAAGCTGTGAGGGTTTTGAAGAAGTGGTGAAAAAAAAAGTGCAGTAGGATACTTAATTGCTTATTCTCTTTGGATTTGAATTCTTGACTATTTCTAGGAATTTTGATTTCTGGGTAGTTGTTGGAGTTACAATATGGGCTTAAAGTGCGGTGATGTTAGTACTGTTGTTAAAATTGGTACTTAAAGTAGTAACTTTTCAATTGGCCAGGACTATGAAGCTTTTCCTTTTAACTATATATTGGGATGTATGTAATTGTCATCTTCTTAATGAAGTCTGGAAACAAACATGTGTCAATGATTAATGTGTTGAGCTGTCTTGAATTAATACTCTAGAAAATATGGGAACATAGGAGAAGATTGAAGCTTTTATTCAAATGTATTTTGCAATGTCCCAGTTCTAATTGGTTCTAATCTTGCTTGTTTCTATTTCTAGACATATGATAGACCGTTTATCCAGAAGTGGTTGAAGGCAGGCAACCGGACATGTCCTCTTACGCAACAAGTCCTCTCACACACAATCCTTACCCCTAATCACTTGATTCGGGAAATGATTTCACAGTGGTGTAAGTGCCAAGGTATTGAATTGTCGGACCCTGTTCTCTATTTTAATGAAGAAGGTATAACAGAAGCCGATCGAGACCATTTTCTTTCTTTGCTGGGGAAGATGTCTTCAGGACTACCTGAGCAGAAAGAAGCTGCAAAGGAGCTTCGAATGTTGACGAAGAGGATGCCTTCGTTTCGTGCACTTTTTGGAGAGTCCTTAGAGTCTATCCCTCAATTGCTCCGTCCACTATCAGAAGGCAAGTCTCAGACTGGTATTCAGCCTGAGCTACAAGAAGATGTGATCACTACACTCTTGAATCTTTCAATCCATGACAACAACAAGAAGCTTGTTGCAGAAACCCCCATGGTAATTCCTCTTCTTATGGAAGCTCTCAGATCAGGAACTATCGAGACAAGGAGCAATGCAGCTGCTGCCCTCTTCACTTTGTCAGCTCTTGATTCCAACAAGGCACTCGTTGGGAAAGCTGGGGCTCTAAAACCGCTTATTGATCTTTTAGAAGAAGGGCATCCGTTAGCTATGAAAGATGTTGCTTCTGCAATTTTCAATTTATGTATCCTCCATGAGAACAAGATGAGAGTGGTGCGTGATGGCGTAGTTGGGGTAATTCTGAAGAAGATAACAAATCGAATGCATGTTGATGAGTTGTTGACTATCCTTGCAATGCTAGCAACCCATCAAAAAGCTGTGGAAGAAATGGGAGAGCTTGGAGCTGTTCCTTGCTTGCTTAGCATTATCAGGGAAAATACTTGTGACCGTACGAAGGAGAATTCCATTGCGATTCTTCATGCTATCTGTTTTAATGATCGAACCAAGTGGAAAGAAATCAGGGAAGAAGAGAAAGTGTACGGAACAATATCTAAGCTCACCCAGAATGGCACTGCCAGAGCCAAAAGGAAGGCTAGTGGCATTCTTGAGAGACTGAACAGGGCATTAAATTTGACACATACTGCATGATTTGGATCACTTTTGGTGCCATCACAGTGCAGTGTGGCTGTAAATTCTGCATCCATATTTCTATGCACCATTGTCGTTAATGCAACTTTGCCTCTCTGGCTTCCTATGGTCCTTCTCAATCATCACTCTGTAAATTCTTTGTTTCCCTTTGAGTGTCAAATTTTTCAGGTTCATGAGTTAGTCACTGTGAATAAATACGATACAAGCTTTTTATCTATCAATATGAATATGATCAGTACTATTTCCAATGCTAAATCCTGATAAAACGAAGAGTAGAGGGACTAAGGTGTCATTGATTTTAGGTATTAGGTAATAGATTTCTTCAAATATCTAGTAGCACTAACAATTCAGAAAGTCTAGCACTACACAATTCTGTATAGTATCACTCGTAAGTATCAATATTAGTGGAAGATAAATCTCACTAGAATCCAAGTGCTCCCTTTACTTACTTCTGACTTTGGAATAGAGCCAAAACATAAAATGGAACTGAAAACCACTCTGGGAAGGAAAACCACTCTGGGAAGATTCCAAAATGAATGAACCAACGGTTCTAAATAACGAAAGAGAAGACATCAAAACGCAATGAGAAGAATGTGGCCATATTCAATGGCGCTGTGACATTCAAGGTTGTGGTCCAATAAAGATGCCTAGGCCTCTTTTTCCCGTGAAAATAATTATTCAACAAAAGAGTTATCCACCGACTTATTATAATTATTTAAAACCATATACATAGCTACATAAATATGCATGTATAAATGGTCGATGTTGACATTGTGCGTATATACACCTTATCCTTGGATTCTCAGACTTATACACCTTATCCTTGGATTCTCAGACTTACTCCTTATTATTATTATTATTATTTGTGGTAGATTTTTGTGGATACTGTTGATTTGCTTTAACCCCTTGAACTTACTCTTTCATAAAAGTCACACCGGATTCCCTATTCTTTGTCTGTATTATAATCAAGAAAGCCCACATACATCAAGGTGATTGTGAAAAAGTTCCAAAAGTAAAATATGAAAAACTGCTTTGTATTCAGTNCCCCCCCCCCCCCCCTCATGTTCACATTGAAAATCTATGCTTCGTAGTATAAACAATTTTATGTATACATTATTGGAATATAATCACAGAAGTTTAGATGAGTAGGCATTGACATGGCTTGTCGTTTTCTAGACCAGAAAACTATCATACGACATTGTTTATTCTCAATATAAGCCACCACCACAAATATGGTATAGTTAGTTAGTGACCCTTTTTAATTCTTTTCACGCGTGGTAACATTCATACTAGTTTTTGTTCTTTTATGCCCTATTAAAATGACATACAAACCAAACTAAACAGAGACAAAACTACTTAAAAGAGGTGGTTATGTCCAAATCCAAAAAAGTTTGAGGGACCAAACAGGTCTCCCATGTGGCAGTTACAACTTGCACCATAATTAACCTTAACAAGTATCAATTTTTGCCCAGCCTCTAACCCAGCAGCATTGGCACATATGGACCAGGGTTGTAGGACTTTTTTTCCCATTGATCATGTACTAGCTAGATCTTCTACCATTATAATTTGTGGCAAAGTTCTTTTTTTTTTCAGCTAAAAAAAAAAAAAGCAGCCAAAGGGCTTTATAGGTGGCTAGCGTGTCTTATTACTGAATTATTGTGGTTTGATGTGATTAGATGTAAACTGAGTATTGGTTTTATGTGCTGGCCGTTCGGAAGTGACATGAGGATGGTCTATTCAAGCCAATCTTTAAACGTTTTGAAGGGAATGAGTAGTGAGTGGTGCAAAATTAGATTCCTCTCTTCTTTTTAAGAGATTGAAAACCCAAACGAATTTTAGAAAGAATTATATATAGCCAATAAGTGTCACTGATGAATTGACTGTACCTTGGAAAAGGGTATTAGTGAGATACCCTATTTTCAAAGATTGAAAAGACTTTACATAATGACTACGGAATGGGTGAATTACAGGGACTTTAAATCCTTTATACCAGTCTCGAAAAGAAATCCTAAATTCGACTTGTACAAGTGTACAAACTCATGATGATTTCTGTTGCATGTTTTATGAACGTTTAACTATCACAAAATTACATAGTAATCAATATTATGTAATTTTGATAGAATTCTGTGTGTATGTGTGTTTGTTTTAATTGTTTTAAAAAAATTTGTAAAAACTATAAACAAGAAACGAGCGAATCGTGGATATATCATGCAATTCATTGGCCAAGACTACCAAAACTGTCGGTAAACATAGAAGGAAACTATCTGCGGCCCTTTGATAGCTTTTATTGGTTTTGATCACGTGCCTTTGGTCAGACTTTGGTCAAGAAACTAAAAAGATAAAGATCAGCCTCAATCATTGTCATTAGACGACAAGTTTACCCATAATTTCAAAGATGGGACTAAAACTTTTGTTTGGACACATATTCCTTTAACTTTAGAAAATAAAATTAGCTTAAAAATAGAAAGAAACATACATCTAGAAAATATCTTGGTTTTAAGAACTTGACCGAATATTTATTTTAGCTATGATTCATTTTAATGCAAATATGAGTACACCAATCACATAAATTTGAACTACCATTCTTTCTCCACATCCTACATTTTTAGTGTTTTTAAAATATTATTCTTGAATGTTTTCTTAATATTGATGAAGTATTGCTCATAAATTGGGTATTTAAATTCTAAAAAGAAATATGGAATTATTCGACCTCAGTCAATTAGGTTCGACCTTAGTTGAAATTCCAAGCAAAATTTGAAGTTGAATGTGACGATTGGACACCAATCCAATTTAATCCACCATAACTGAGCTCAACACTAGGAAGTGAATTAGTATCTATTTTTGGAGTTAAATGTGTTCGTCTTGAACATATGATCGAAATTTGTACGATAGTGTTGGAGCCATCATCGTATTCATTCAGAGACATCTGAGAAGAATGCATATGCATTCGTTGTCTGTTTTGTCTTGAGAACAAAGAGAGAGAATTATTATTTTGCATACGTAAGAGTTTATTAGGGGTTAGAAATACGAAGGTGCTTTAAAGTAATTTCATAGATGTAATGTGAAAAATAAGTTTTATGGTCGAAAAGCATTCGTTATCATAGCTGCTCTAAATTCCTCGTATTTATTTTGGTTATAATTCATTGTAATGCAAATTTGTGTACATCAATCACCCACACGAGGGTGCAAACAGTAGGTCCTGCCAAAGGCTTCAATTTACAGGCTAAAACTTTAGGTCTGCGTATTTATTCATTATTTAGAACTTGATTTTGGTTAAATCATTGCTTGGCCATTGGTCGTCTTCTGAACATTTTCTGAAACAAGATCCTTATAGCACATCGATTAATGATTTGAAAATCTCAAAAACAAAAATATCTTCTTCGAGTCCTCCAAGTCAAACGAATCAAGCATATGAAAGCAGGGTAATCTTTCCAATTTACATTTCTCAGTTTGTCTAGAATTTATGGGGTGTGAGAGGGCATAGGTCAAATCCTAGTAGATGATAAAAATAAATAAATAAATAGAAAAAAAAAAGCTTCTTCTATACCCAATAGCAAAAGATGAATGTAAGAACTATGATGACATATTGAAATGCTGTCAGCAAAAGATGAATGTAAGAACTATGATAACATACTGAAATGCTGTCAAGGCACTAAACCAGCTAATCTTACCAGCCGACTAAAAGCAGAATTCATGACATTTTATTCTATAAGGTCCAATTTGGATGCAATAAATTATTAAGACGGGGTGGATGGGGTGGTGGATTAGACTTGTGACTGGATTCGAAATCTCTAATTCAGCCCTTCATCTAGTTCCCTTGATGGGGGGAACACTGATATCCCTTCCGAAAAATGGCATAGCCGATCCTTACTGGAGATCCATCTCTTGAATCCTTGAACTGATCAGAAAGAAGATTAGAAGACTATAGTTAGTCTATTCAATTACCAAGCAGCGGCTGTCGCCACCAACGAGACTTTCAGCATACAAACTGAGAAGTGACTATAAGGATCAGGGATTCATGGACTGTTTTAGGCTGTCTTCTTAAATTTACTTGGGTTTCATCTTGGGATAAACATGTAATGTCAACCTAAAGTATTAATAATGAACATCAAAGTAACTCACCAAATAACTTTAGAGCACAACAACATATGACACTGAAAATCCCCTCCTTGAAAAAAACAAACCAAAAATATACTGATACCAGCATATATTCTAGGGTATTAAATTCCTCATCTAACATAGTTAATGGTAAAAAATATGACACCAAGAAACTAAAGTTCATTGTCGCTTTACTAGATATCAAGATTACACTGACGTAGTCAACACAATACTTTTGGGTGGGTATAAGCAAACAGCAACTTTTGTGCTTCCATGATGGTATAATAGTTGATTCCTCAAATAGAAAAGTTCACCAAATCTGTACAAGCAGTTAGGAACTGGTTCCATGTACAATTCGAAAAGCATGACCTTGAAAATGATTGCAGACAAAGACTCGGATCACAGACCACAAATAAACACCAGTTACCCAATAGAATTAACGATGCACAATTGTCTCCGACAACAACCAGAATATGCGCATTTAGCCCATTCAATCCAGATGTTTCCACAACTATCAAACAGTCGCCAAAGGATTTAACCTTCAGTCTGTTCTGTAGGCCCAACCGTGTTTGTCTAGAAAAGCTTGAACTGCTTCCTTTATGGCCAAGTTCGGAACTAGCTGGTGTTCATCGAGTGGCTCGCGTGTAATTGGATCAAATGTACCCACCTAATTGCAATTCATGTAAATAAGTCAGAGAACAATACTGATTATACAGGTGAATGGAGCACACCAATCGGTCGAAGCCATTTCGCAACTATAACATCACCTTACGAAGATGTTCCATAATGACTGACCGCTCGTACGTAAGACCACTAGGAGTGATCACAGGATCACGGAATATATCGAGTGTAATTTTACAACATAAGTAATCTGGCACCTGAAATTTATAATCAGACTCTCCCACTAGATACATCGTAGATATTTGTCAAAAGAACAAACAAGAAAAGGAAAGAAGATACAGATAATCAAATCCTTACTTCTTGTGGTATGTCAGCGTCTCCAGCTATCTGGAAAACTCTTTCTAGAACCTTTAACTGTTCAATTTCAGTAGAACCTTCATCATTAAACCTGTCTATTTCAGAATCATCAAGCAAGTGTTTCTGTTTAAGAGCAGTTTCACAAGCTTCTCTGCAGCACCAAGAAAAAAGAAAATCAAACATTATATAACAGAATCAGTATGCATTAGTAAGCACAATGCAAACTGCTTCCCACATATCAGGCCTCAACTCACAGGGGATACATACTTCAAACTTTGCAAATCCCATGAACGCTTGGTAGATGCATTCTCCCACTCCATGTATTTTGCTTTTGCAAGCTCTTGCCAGATCTCCTCCACCATATAACCCTTGGGATTGGCACCCCTCCCAAGATCCAAAGCCTGCACAAAAAAAGTTCAAAAGAGATTATTGAGTCTGAAGCTTTTGATTAATGTGCACCCATGGTTAAAACACACAAGGAAACAGTCACGACACAAAAGGACTACAGGTCTGCAAGTATGCGGCTATTAAAGAAAGACTAATGAACCATTCAGTTTATAAAGCACTTCATACCTTCTCCAATTCCTTAATTCCTTCAGCATATTCTTTCCTCTCTAGTAACGCAAGTCCCAACATATAATGGCCCTGAACACAACAAATCAACACCAACTGGATAATGTCTAATGATCCGAGAAAGAAAGAAGTAAAATAGGCTAAATATCAGACTAGAGCCTATGTGTGTAACAATTCTAAGCAACATGGTAAACTAACAACTAGTCATTTTTAGTAAGAAACACTAGACATGCCAATTACCATTTACCATATTCCGCTCCTACAAACATCTAAAAGCATGACTTACTCATCCCAAGTTTTATTTTTAAACACAGTATACATGCTTCGCATATTCAATTTAGAGATAGCAGTTTGATTATCGTCTTGCACCATCAAACTTTCAATCAGCAACAAGCAAACAAAAACTAAACAACCAAAGTTTTCAAGGATTAATGACAAAGGGAAGGCACGTAATTACGAATGAATACATAGAAGAGGCTTAAAACGGCTGAACTGAGATTCTGACCTTAACTGAACTATTGTCGAGCTGAATAGCTCTTCGACAATCCTCTTCTACTCTTGCCCAATCACTGCAAAACACCATAACCAATTGAAAAGCAGAATAACAAAAGAAATCGGATA
>JXTC01000621.1:49587-66479 GCA_002914845.1 Trema orientale | reverse complement strand
GAACTCGCGACCTCCAGCCTCCATGATAACCACGTTGCCGCTAAGTCACCTATTTAGTAGTCTCAACGATGTAAACTTATACTTTGAAAAAAAGAATGATGTACATATTATGTATGGGTATAAAATTGGGAATTACTATGACATTTTCATATACATGCATTAGAAGAATACTTGAAGTGGAGTTCTATTTTTCTTTTTCCAATTCAAATATCATTAACTCGTATAACTATTCAACTTCTTCCAAAAAGGAACTAGGAACAATAAATTTTTATTTAAAAACAAACCTCTCTTGTTTTTTATTTAAAACAAAAAAAGAAAAAGAAAAAGGAAGAACATTGTAGTCATCTTCGCAGTACTGCAGTAGTGTGGCGTACTTTTGGCTCAGACACCATGCATGTTTACTCCATACATGTTTTTTTTTTTTTTTTAAAAAAAAAATCTTTAAAGAGAAACTGAGTGGATGTCATGCTTTAATTTGTATAAATATATTAGTTTATATACTAGGTGAATCAAGCGGTTATTTTACAGGTAGCTATTTGACCACTATTTAGCCTAAAATTTAGTATATGACTAAATTCAAAAGTTTATAACTAAATTTTTAACTCACTTAATAACGATAATAGAAATATAAACATTTTTCATAACTGAAACTTTAAAAGAAATGAATATTTAGTTATAATTTTTAAAACGTGCATATCTACTTAAATCAATTCATCCATCGGACTTTCTCTTATTTTACTACAATATTTACAAAATGGAGATATATTTAAAATAGGCTCAAAATTAGAGTTGAGACTATGTTTGGTATGACTTAAATAAGAATAGAAGTAAATAAAAAGTACGAGAGATGAAAAATAGGAGTGATAGGGAAATTTCCTGATGCATAGAAAGGAAAAAAAAAAAAAAGGAGTTTTTTGGCAAAATACACCATTGTCATAGTGTATTTTAGGAAATATACCCCTTTTAATAATTTTTTGGTGAATACACATTTTTAAGTTTTAAATTATTTTAAATACAAATATTTCACTAGTACTTCTCTTATTAAAGGTCTACATTTTGACTATACAGGAGAGGTCGAGTTGCTAGACACCTTGTCTAGCGTCTCTCGACACTCGTGTCTAGCATTCTTAACATTATGTATAACTCATAACATTCAAACGGGAATCCATATATAGTTAGACAAAAGGGGTCGAGTTGCTACATACTTTATTTAGTGCTGCTTAACGCTCGTATCTAGCGCCCCTGGTACCCTGTCTAGTGCTAAACATTCAAACTTCTTCTTCCTTTTTTTTGGTGGAGTTGCTAGACACATTTATCTAGCGCTCAACACCATATCTAATACTTTTGACTAAAGGATATATAAGTCCTTTTACACTTTTTTTTAAAAAAAAAATAGGTGTAGTTACCTAAAAACTATTTTTGAGTTGTGTATTTTCTAAAATTGACTATATAAAGGGTGTATTTCACCTAATTTTTCAAATAAGTATTAAGTGAAATTATAATTTAGCTATTTTAAATATAATGTTATATTTTGAAATTAAGGACAAATTAGTAGTTGTATTTTGACTCCAAGTTCGTAGAAGTTTTCTCTCAACTTTTCCATCTAAATTTGGAGAGTTCTGAATTTGGTGGAGTGCAAACTTGCTTTTTTCTTATTCCTTTTCCCTTACATCCCATTTTCTCTCCTATAAAATGACATATTTCTCACTTTCTCTCCAAATTCCCGTATACATTTTCTTTTCTATCCATCTTCCCCTCTACCAAACATAACTAAAGGGACGTTCATTAAAAAAAAAAAAAAGCTGGGCCTTCTAGGCCCGTCTAATAGTTATGTATTTTTGAGGCCCTATTTTAGGACTCTTGACTTTGAGATCCAAATCAAAGAGTGGACTTTTTTTTTGGGCTTATAGAAATATGACCAAATTTTAGGCCCAATTTAAGTAAATATCCATTTGTCAAATATTATCGCAGAATGTCCGTTATATATATTTATACATCAGGTGTAAAATTTTATATACCAAGTACAAAAAATTATACACCCAGTACATTTCAGTATAGTAACTGAAATTGATAGATAAACATATCTACCAAGTGTAAAAATATATATACCTGGACATTTAGCTATAAAATTTAAAAAATGGACATCTACTTAATCAAATTTAAAATATTAGTCATCCACCTAAATTTCTCTTCTTTTTTTGTTGGACAAATATTTAGTAAAGTTACTTTCAAAAAAAATTAATTAATCAAAGAATCAATCCTCCCTTCATTGGTTAATTTCTGTTTGACAAGAAGTTCTTGGATTATTTATCATAAATTCATAACAAATCTTTTTTGTGCATGAATAAATGCAGACTGTTTTGTTTTGAATGTCTTCGCATACTATGCGAACGATTCTGCAAAATAATATGTTCCAAATAAATAAGTAAACACATGAATAAAAGGAAAATGAAATCATTTTCCTAGCATTTCATTTCAAATCCATTATGGATTAATAAATATGGTCTTAGTTATTAGGCGTTTGGTATTTTATTCGCAACTTTTTCATTTTTATTTTACCAATCAATTCGTGATTTTTTATGACCGGTCATTTAGTACTAGATACATATTTAATTCTTCAACAGAATAGCTTATTAGATTATTAGAACTCCAAAAATACCAAATGAAATAGCTTATTAGATTATTAAGTTATAAAAAAAAAAAAGAAAAAAGAAAAAAGAAAAAACAGGCCAAGTGCTCTACACTACACTCTCTCTCAAGTAATTTTTTTTTTTTTTTTTTTTTGAGAGGGAACTCTCTCTCTCAAGTAATTAAGTTATAAGTTTGTTATAGTTGGTGGTGACAGACGTGTTATCCGAACAAAGCACCGCCCGTGTTTGAATTGAAACATTCCCTAATGCGCACGGTTTCTAGGAGAGACCTATCTCACGTATTCACTACTGCCAGTTGTCCCTCCTCTCAATCTTCAATTCACTTTTTTGTTTTTTTGTTTTTATTTAAAGTAAATACAATCACTCAAACTCTAATTATTTATTTATTAACCTTAAAATCAATTCAAATATTTTTATTTTTATTTCTCCAAAACTTTTGACTATTACCAGGAGTTTCAACTTTCAACTTTCACGCGCATTGTAGGCATCAGCAGGTACCTCACTCCTACAAAAATTCCATCACTAACAATCCACTAGATCCCACCACGTCATCAGCATCAAATGGTAAATCTCACGTGTCAAACTCCTATTGCATGAAATGTATAGTCACATGTTTGGAGTTCCCATACAATCCTGGCCTGCGCCGTTCCGGCTTTCTTTGAATGCTTCCTCACCAAGTCTCCTCCTTCGTATATATAACTCTCACGAACAAACGTGAGCCTACTTAACTCTCTCTCTCCCAAACACCCGGATCCACCTGAAACCACCGCCATGATCGACGACGAAGAGCTCCACCGCCGGAACGTCCCTGATCTGAGCTTCGACCGCCTCACGGTGCTTTCCCCCCTGGGCCGGGGTGCCAAGGGCGTGGTCTTCCTCGTCAAAGACGAAGACCGCGACGAGTTTCTTGCTCTGAAGGTAATCTCCAAGGCTCTGATCGAGAAGAAAGGGAAGGGCGCCGACGGAGACGAGTACCGGAGAGTCTGCTTCGAGCAAGGAGTCCTCAGCCGTCTCCGCCACCCGCTTCTGCCGAGACTGCGCGGCGTTTTGGATTCGGAGAAGCTTATTGGCTACGCCATTGATTACTGCTCCGGCCGAGATCTTAACGTCCTCCGGAAAAGACAGACTGAGAAAATGTTCTCCGATGATATAATCAGGTGACTCGATCGATCTGATTCTTCTTCTTCTTGGATCAATTTTGCCCTAATTTGATTTGGTTATGACTGAATTTGAATTTTGTTATAGGTTTTACGCAGCGGAATTGGTTCTTGCGTTGGAATATTTGCACAAATCGGGGATTGTTTACAGAGACTTGAAGCCAGAGAACGTAATGGTTCAAGAAAATGGCCACATTATGATCGTCGATTTCGACCTCTCCACAAAGCTCTCCCCCAAATCGACTCCTCACTCTTCGCCGAGTTCGTCCAACTCGGCCTCGACCTCCAACTCAGTGGCGAGCAAGAAACGGTTCTCGCCGTTCCACCGATTCTGCAACTCGGGGATTTCGCCTGAAGACTCGGCCTCGCAGGCCGGACTCAGCCTCAACTCGGCGAGGACCGAGTCCAACTCAACCGAGAAATCGAACTCATTCGTCGGGACCGAGGAGTACGTGGCGCCGGAGATCGTCTCGGGCGACGGCCACGACTTCGCCGTCGACTGGTGGTCGCTCGGGGTGGTCCTGTACGAAATGCTGTACGGAGCGACGCCGTTTCGGGGGACGAATCGGAAGGAGACGTTTTACCGGATCCTGACGAAGTCGCCGGAGCTAACCGGCGAGCCGACGCCGCTGAGAGACTTGATCGGGAAGCTTCTAGAGAAAGACCCGAAGCAGAGAATCCAAGTGGAGGAGATCAAGGGCCACGATTTCTTTAGGGGGGTTGAGTGGGAATCAGTGGTGCAGATCTCGAGGCCACCATATATTCCGGAGAATGATGAGAAGGGTAAAGAAGGAATTGCGAATATTAATGTGGAGTCGGTCGTACAAGGAATATTCGGAAACGGTGACGTTGACAAGTGTAAAAGTGAGCACGAGAAGCATGGTGGCATAGAAGAGGCGGAAAATGTAAATACAAAGACTTGGGTTGGAGAATTCAATCACCATCCCACTCAAACGGATCATTTTCTAGTATTTTGATTTTTTTTTTCTTGGGTTTAATTTTTAAAACATTCTTTATTTATTTATTAATTTCTTTTTGAGCTCAAGTATGAGAAAATTGTATGACATGACATAAATATGTAGAGATCATATGTACTTAACCCAAATATGATACAATCTTTTTTTTTTTTTTTCTTTTAGAAGGTTAAAAAACGTCGATTTCCCCCATGAAAAACCCAAGGAAGAGTACGAAAACTTTTTAAGTCTTTTCGTGGTAATTTCAGATCTTTGGAAGCTACATAAAATTTTCTTCCAATTTCCCTGAAATTTTTCTTACCTTATTTTAATTTATTTGTTAAATTTCTCAAACACAAAGATTTTGTTTGGATTCACTTTCGTTTTCTGTTTTTTATTTTTTTAAACAGAAAAATAAATTTTTTTTTTGAAAGTTTGCTTAGCAATCTTGTTTTTGTTTTTTATTTTTAAAAATTGTTACCAAAAATTTCAAAAAAAGTGGTAACAAAAATATCTAATACTTATATTTTTTTAAACAAATTTCAAAAACAAAAGAACATACAAATATTTGTACAAAAGTGCGTACATACATATGTATATACATATATAAATATAAGTTTATATGACTTTTTCTATCATTATTTGCACTTTATTATTTTTAAAAACAAATAGTGAAATAAAATTTACCAAACATGTTTCTTGTTTATAAAAATTGAAAATCAAAACAAAATTTTTACTTTTATTTTCAATTTATTTAAACAAAAAATTGAAAGTGAATCCAAACAAACCCAAAATTTTTCCTCTCTATTTTTGCTTCCTTTTTCCTTAATGGGATCCAAGCTCCAAATATAGACTATTTACCCATATGATTTTCGATTATTTTCTTGATTTCATATATGAACTGCGAGGAAATGGGTGAGAGAAATATTAATGGGAAGCTTTATATTGCATGCATGCAATTCTTCGGCTGGGACCAGGACCAATAACGCGGCAAGTGAAAAGGATGAAGGGGAAACTTATAGCATTTTGTTTAATTGTTTCGATCCATAATAAATGAAGAAGAAGCTCCGCACATGATTCTATTGCAAAGAATATAATCTTATCAAATAATTGTTCCAGTTGGTAACGCCAAAAATGCATAATGAGCCTCAAATTTTAGCTGATGGACCACTACACCCACGCTACGTACACTGATATTAAGATTTGTAGAACTGAGTTTGTGTATATACTATATAAGGAACGAGTGGTTTATTTCAGTATTATTTCACAGATTATTCTAAGATACCCCAGTTTGAATTAATCTTTTTATTTAGATAATCAGTAACTTGTACTCCATCCCAGCTAGCTGAATATATATAGATTTATCCAGATACTAACAAGTGTCCTGATCCACGGTTGCATAGTTGGACTCGTTTTTGTTATCATTCAAAACGTATGGGCGGGTTTTTGGTCATATTCATCAAATATATTAAGAAAACGAAATATCGACTTGGCATGAAGAAAAAGAGCTGTAGGAAACAAATTTGTTTGGACCATTTGGCCTCAATACGTACCCCAATTGAAATTGATTATCAACATATTATTATATTCAACTGCTACCCTTTCTAATTAAATAGAACGCTTCAAATTTCATCTGTGTGTGTCACGCCTGCTTTATAACGGCCTCTCAAAATGTGTATAATATATATTTAGCTCGTTCATGTCAATGCTCTTTTATTTTTTTTTTTGATATTATCTTTTTATTATTTGAATTGCTAGTAGTTACTTGTTATTAGTTCGTTTATATAAGCTCCAACTTGATTGTATACTGTTTGTACCTTCATCTATGCAGCAATTAATAAAGACTTTTTCAGATTATGTAATTTTTGTTTTTCTTAGTGGCCCGTACAACATAATATGCTCTTTTTTCTTTTGTAGTTTTTTCATTGGGTTTTACCCGAAAAGATTTTTTTACTAAGGCATTGTTGGGAGGTAAAGATAATAGTTCTGTATCAGCAGAACTACTTGGCTCCTCCTAAGGCTTTTATTTTCTGTTTTTCTGTTGCTATCTCAATCCTTTTTTGAGGATTATTTCCTTCTTAATGTTATGTATCTTTCTTTTTATTTTATTTTATTAAATTACCAAGGATCGCTATATAGGTCAGCTACGCCGTCTCCTAATTAAGGAACTCCACATGCCCTGAAAATAAAAATAAAAATAAAGAAAGTCATGAATATCTAGAAGGAAAACGTTTGACCCTTTCTTGTCGCCCAAACATATTTTTGGAGAATGGTCATTAGACTCGTTATAAATACTAAAACTGTAAAATCATTCTCCTTGTATTGACTAACTTTGCAACGTGAGATGTATAAAAATCCAATTGAAACCATTATTATAAAGAAATACTGGTTAAGGCTTAAGACTTAAGATTGTTCGTGGAATATTAGACCCGTTACTCATGCGTATAAGTAACAATTTTTTGGATTCAAACTCTCCTGCGTTGAACTCACATGATATCTTCTTCTTCTTTTTTTCTTTTTCTTTTTTCTTTTTTTTGAAGGAAGAACTCACATGATGTCCTATTCGTGTGTGATGTGTATTTTATAGACGGCAAGTCAAATAAATTTAAAAATTATTATGATTTTATCTTATTCTTATAGCTTTTCTTTCATTATGTAGTAATAAGTCATATTGCATGTTTATTAAGTATCTACAACGTCCCAGTCTATTGTATTGTAAATTTAAGTAAGATAATGCTATATGCCTATATCGTTTTTGACAAGTGAGATAATGCTTTATGTTTTATATATCGTTTTTGATGAGTGAGATGATGCCTTATGTTTTTTGTTTAAAGATAATACTAGTTTCCTTTTAAAAAAAAAGAAAAAGATAATGCTAGATTAATATAGTCATGACTCACCTCAAAAAAAAAAAAATAATAATAATAATTTGGTAGAGTTCTGAAAGGCATCCGAATATCCGACTACCAATTGTGTGAGAAACAGAAATATGTCCTCAGCATTTTGTGTGCATATAAATTTCTTGAAACTTGTCACATCGTAAAGTTGTTATAACCAAAGAATCAACGTGACCATTATTATAATCAAATTATCAAATATAGTACTTATGGCTATACAGAAAGCTAATTAGTGTTGAGAGTGACAGAGACCTGTAATACTTTCGTTGAAAAGACAATATGGACACATGGGTTCTATTAATTTTGGAGCCTACAAAAGACACTCTTGTGGTTGCATTGTTCTCTAGCCATGACCCACTTTCTCAACTAACATTTCATGCCGAGTGATTGAGGTTGCAAACTTGTTTTTACTATTCAATAATGTTAAGACTACTATTTTATCATCCAAATATATAACTTTCTTTTCATTGCGAATAATCATGGAACTAATGTACGTATTTCCATGTATTAAAGCCGCAACCACGAAACCCTAATCCTAGTTGGTAAACAGATTAGACGTGACCAAAAAAGACGGCCAATGTAAGCATATGAACGGCTTTTGTTTTTGACAATAATAGACCCATGTGTTAAATTTCTGGTTTTAGAAGAATAGAACCAACACAACGCAGAGTAGTTGGATGTGTTAGCAGAGGTGAGGAGTAAGAAATGGAAAAGAAGAAATAAATGATCCACCAATAATTTGATACGACTCTTAACTACTGCAACGAGTATTTTGAATGATTAGTCAATTCTCCTATCATTGGACCAACCCAAAAAATTTATAAGTGGTTCGTATGATCAACAAGTACAACAGCCATCCATTTGTCTTTCTCTGGCTGAGAAATGGTTAGTAGTTAGTGTCCACCGCCTGTGTCTAGTGAAAATACAATAAATGTATCGATTTTTTTTTTCTTTTTGGCTAGGATCAATTTTCGTTTTCAGTGTTTTCGTATTGTCGAATGTCGACCAAGGATAAAATTTTAGTGCACCACCCACTCCAGACGGCTATTATCAGACGTGTCACGTGTCTCATCTAAACAGAGCTCGAATTTTAAACTTGACAACACTCTACTTGACCACTTTGAGAAAAGAGAAAAAACTAGTGCAAGGTTTGATGTACTAAAAAGTTAAAAGTCAAAGCAAGAAGAAAAATACAGATAAATATTAAAAAAAAAAAAAAATGCTTGTCTGATGATGAACGCCTTTGAACGAACGATTTTAATAAAGGTTTTTAGCATGACTGACGCTTATATTATTCAGGATTGGCAAAATGATCCTTAAGTTATTATTTTTTGTAATTAAGTCCCTAAAATTTAAAAATTTTGGCAATTAAACCTCTTTTGTAAATAATTATTAAAATATTGAATGAAATTGAATATTTTCAAATCACATATAAATTTTTTGAAAGTCAAAGTCCATATTTTACCAACACTAGTTAGAACTGGAATGAAAATAACTAAAAATAAATTACAACTAACAATATAATATAAGGGGAGGGCTACGGTAGGGGCGCCCCTACGTAGGGCCATCCCTTATACACCGTTCGATGGAAATCTGTGGGGAATAACGGAAATCTGTGGGGAATCTAATTATACACAGATTCCCATCAAACGGTGTATAGACAGGGCCCTACGCAGGGGCGCCCCTACTGCAGACGCGCCCATAATATAAACATCTAAAAAAAAATAGAAATTTCAAAATTTTTCTTAATGTTTCTTTCTATTTCCATTTCAAACTAATTACTGTGAATGAAACACTTAAACATGTTCAATTTCATGAAAATTTTCACATTAACAAACAAAAAAATCTTAATTGCCAAGGTTTTTAAAATTTAAGGATCTAAATGCTAAAAAAAGTAACTCAGAGACTACTTTGCCAATCTGAGAATAACATAGGGGCTAAACATGCCAAAAAAAATTAATAAAATCAAGAATTTTAGACTTATTTATCATAAAAAATATTAATTTGACGCAGTTAATATTCCTAAACTTTCTTATTTTGTCAGATTCCAAACATTCACATTTTTTTCCTTAAACTTTGGATATGATTATATGATAGGACAGGCCTACCATTTAGAAATGCAGATTTAAGCAACCCCATAATGATAAACGTAACCTCAACTTTACAAATAAAGTAAACCAATACTAACAAAACAGAATAATTATCCATTAAAGATAAAATATTCTTCTATAAATATGTTTTTTTTAAGGGCGCATCTACAGTAGGGGCGCCTCTACGTATGTTTTTTTTAAGGGCGCATCTACAGTAGGGACGCCCCTACGTAAGGTCCTGTCTATATACCGTTTGATGGGAATCTGTATATGAACAGATTCTCCACAGATTCCCATCAAACGGTGATTAAGACATGACCCTACGTAGAGACCTAGCCCTCCCCTTTTTGTAATGGACATTCATTTATACGAAAACAAAATATAAAAACACAAGACACTTTTTCCAGTTTGCAAAGTTTTCAAAATACAAAAACAAAAACGTCTGGTTCGGTTAAACAAAAACGTCTGGTTCGGTTAAACAATAACGTCTTGTTCGGTTATATTTTCACTTTTCAAGGTCATTAAAACAAAAAATTTCAACTTTCAACATCTGTCAACCTTCCAAGTACTTCACTTTCACTTGACGGTAAAATAAAGATTAATAATATCATTTTTTTTTTTACAAGATGATTGTAATTAGTACATTAGATCCCACATGTTCTACCTAACTAATGTTATTCGATCCTCTAATAAAAAAACTGACATGCAGAGGTGGGCACCTTCCTCGAAAGTAAAAGTTTCACTTGGCATTCGCCGTTCAGAATCTTGCCCAGCAATATGGTATCCAAGGACTTCGAGACTTAGAATCAACTAAAAGCGTTACCATCAATTATAAGGAGAGAATTAACAAAATTCGAATTATCTATTCGCAAAATTATAAATTGGATTCAGAATCGATATCTAAAATTTAATTCATATTTTTTAACGAGGGATCTCATGACTAAAACACATTAAACTACCATAACCCATATATCTTGATTGAGTGGTTAAATACCAAAATTAAATAGCAAAAGTACTTTAAGATACTTGAGCACTACAGAAGTCCATTTAATCCAAAACATAATGGAAAATTAAAAACAAAGTATCTTCAAAAGTGCTGAAACTGCCTAATTATAACTCACCAAGCAGATAGACAAAAATAATTGACATCAACGCTCACTCATCCTCCTGGCTGCGCAACCTAGCCAACTTGTTGGTGACGACAACATCCAACTGTGCAGCTCGCTCAACGATTTCCTTTCGCTTCCGGGTTGAGACATTGTGAGCTATCTCAGCACAGTAAGTCCTGAAAGAATAAGAGTAAGGTTAATGGTGCAAAATTCGAATTAACCCAGGCAAAGCGAACTGCTGGACACAAATATGGAATGTCTACCTGTTGTGCATCATCAGTAGTTCAAGCTCTTTGACATTGTTCACAACAAACTTCTTAAATCCATTGGGGAGATAGTGGCGAGTCTTCTTGTCCGAGCCATAACCAATGTTGGGCATCAAAGTACATCCCTTGAACTTCCTCCTCACACGTGAATCGATACCCTTGGGCCTTCTCCAGTTAGTCTGCATAAAATATGGGTTAAGCATTGGATCCACACTGATCAACAACAAATCACACCGCAGTTCAAAATTTAAAAATTTTCAAACAAGCAACAATGGATCGGAATTAGCATTCACAACTAATGAACACAACAGAAAAAAGGTACAAACACAGTATATGTAACAACGTTTTACCCCACAAAAGAACGGTGATTTCTACCGGAATATACAAGGAAAGCCTCAGATCAAAATGAATAATGATAATGACATTATGACAACCTATGACAATCTATGTCGCAGATTATTTCTAGCATTAGCGTTACAGTACTACTAGGGGAATTGCTGCGGATCAAGGGTTAGCAATTGTCATAGGTTATAACCAACAGTATTAAAATCCATTTCATCCATTTCTACTAAAGTACTTGAGAAACTGAACCTCAATTAGATAGCATATGGATAAACAGAACGTCAATATTTGAAGTCCTACATGCATGAGTCCTTGTAAAACATCAACAAAGCCCATTCACAAAGGAACTAATTTTGAGATACAAACCTTCACAGATATCTTCCTGTCACTTTGGGGCCTTTTGAACTGCTTGACACGCTTCTTCACAATCTTCTTGGTAAGCAGAGGAACCGCCATTGTTTCTGCAGCATAGAATAAAACACACTAGTTAAGGAATTCACTGATGGGAGTGGAAGGGCTTTTAAAGTGAAACAGCCCAGGAAAGTAACATAATATGGCAACGAGCTAAAACAATTGACCTATGCACAAAATCAATATTAATACCAAAAGAATCATATAGACACAGATTCACAAACCAAATAACCCAAAAAATTAAGCATATGGCTTTCTCCAAGTAATTATAAAAAATAACAATAGAAGCCCAACCCCCTGTGCTTAACTTCTACCTCATTCAGGACCTTCAACTACATTGAGAAACCGTAGGCAAATGAGTCTTACACCCCTTTTGAGTACTAAGGCAATAAATCAATCATAGATCCTCTACCAAGTAATGACCCAATTAACAATTTAAATCTATACCAAGTAATGACCCAGTTAACAATTTAAACGTAATCCACACTTCTTAACATCTGCCTTATTCAGGATCTTCAATCTCATGTGAAAAAAGAAATGCAAAGGACTATTCAAATGAACCTTATGGCTCTCTCAAGTGCTAAGCCAATAAATTAAGCCCTCTTCCAAGTCTAACCCCATTAACGATTGAAACCCAGCCCACTCTGCTTAACTTCTACCTTATTAAAGATCTTCAGTTCCATTTAAAAAAAAAAAAAGGGCAAATGGGTATGAAAATGAGTCTTAAGCCACACCCAGAAGATGAGTACCTGAAAATCATCTAAAAAAACAAGGCATTTTCTAACCTAAAGCTCTACACCACGACCGAAACCCAATAACGAACCAGAATTTCATCTAAAATCGTCACTGGAAGTAATTTTCCATCGAGCCAAACAGATCCATTTAAAAGATTCATACGTTTACTAGACATTATTACAAAGCATTAGCGAAATGAACCAAGCAAGAATTTATATGTCCATGAAAATATACAAGAAAGGAAATGAATAAACAACCTAAGCCTAATAATTCTCAACAAATACGAGTGTACGAAACAGAGAGGCTTAGATATTAAGGTATCGAACCTGACCGACGCAGCGCAGTCTCGTGAAAACCCTAGTGAGAGCGAGCAGATGATGAAGACCAAGCTAGGGTTTCAAACGAGTTTTTATATATGGAGGAGTTTTGATCAGATACCGCAGCACCACATCGTGTGATCGTGCAGTGGCTAACATATTCGGCCCAGTCCACTGATTAGGCCCAAATCTAAAAGATGTTACGGGTTTCTTATCGAGTTTAATACAACTTCAGTTCCACGATCAAGAGGCTTTGATCAAAATGGCCGCATTTTGAGCCCATGTTATCTCCCACTTTTCACACACTATAACAAAATAGCGTGGTGTATCAAATTTTAGTAGCCGAATGGCTTGTATGTCAGTTTCAACATATATTATATGAGATATACATAGTATAAAATAAATATGGGCACCAATCCAGTAGATATTCTTGTTTTTACCTATTCATAGGTATCATTTAGCCAATGAAAATTTATTATGCATATTTTTTTATTGTAAATGTAGGAGAGAGAAATAGCATTAATGACGCATGTCTTTTCATGCACCTCATTACAGCCGTTGGGTCACCATTAAATGATGATACAATAGCTAAAAAAAAAAAATACCTACTGGATTGGCAACCAATAAATATATTTCCTAAGTATTTTATTTTTTAAAAAGTGGGGCTTAACTAATGACCTCCACTTATTACAAAGAAAGGAAAATAACTCACGCACCCTAAAGTCGAACTCCCGACCTAATACCCAATGCTCACCCCACTCCACCCACTGAGCTAGACCCAGTGGGCAATAGATTTCTTGAGTATAAAATGTCAATGGGTCTTATAGCAAAATGATCGAAAGTTCGGGTCTATTTTAAGTAAATGTCTGTTTTTCAAATACTATAGCAAAATAATCATTGACCAGTATATTAGAATATATATCAAGTGTAGAATATGATACATCCAGTATAAAAATTAATATACTAAGTACATAAACTAAAACTAATACATGAGTAGGTATACCAAGTGTGAAAATACATATACTCAGCTATTTAGCTATAGAAAGGGGAAAAATGGACATTTATTAAAATGAAGTGTAAGGAAAGGACACAAACTCTAATTTTCCTATCAAAATTGGTATAATGACATACTACCGATAAACTGTCGTTAACAAAAAGACTAACACAATGTTTGGTAGGCAAGAATGGGAGTAGGAAGGATTAACAGCTTAGGAAGTAGGAAGCAGTGTGAAAGAATGAGAGGAGAGTATCAATCTTTTTAAGTTGTTTGATAATAGGGATAAAAAGAAAGATAGATGGAGAGTATTTATTTATGAAATTATTATATTATCTATTTTATCATTTTAAATTTGTTTTTAAGAATGACACTTTTATCATTTTACATAAAAAGAATAAAGAAGAGGTTAAATCCTTCCATTAATGGGAAGATTCAAGATGGTGGGCTAGGAGGGAGGCCAATAGGGAGAATTCATCCTTCTACTTATTCTCACCCTCTCTCAATTCTCCTTACCAAACAAGGTATTTTACCTCTCCTTCTCCCATATTCTATTCTCCTACAAATCCCTCCTACCAAACAGAGCCTAGAAAACAAAAAACATCTATTTGTCAAAGATATGAAATGGTAAATATTTCTTAAAATGAAGTGAAAAAAATATTCTTTGTTATAAAAACTCACCGAATCTCCTATGAAGAAAGGGTTAATATTATGTAAATCCCCAATTTTTTTTCTCCGAAATATCGCTTAGGAGCTCCTTTTTTTTTTTTTTGGGGAGCTTTTAACACTAAAATTTGCTGCTTTGTTTCACTTGGGTCTTTTTTCGTCATTTCCCTCAAAATTGACCGTCAAACCTCACTTGGCTAATACTTCTTCTTTGCACATCAAGCATGGATTTCGGGTATCCAACCTAATAGCCATAATTGCAGCCCAATTTAGGTAGTCTTTCCCAACAATAATTGTCTCATTACGTTTCTACTTTCTATTAAGCTTGCATTTTAGGACAATGAAGCTATGGATAACTCAGCTAGCTACGGTGGCTTATCTCTTTCCTGCAATAAAAGCAGAGGAGACCCAAGTGCCCCTTCTATTAGACCTATAAGTACGTTTGAATATTTGTTAAGTTTTAACCAAACACTTATAAATTAAATCTTTTTTTTTTCTTGAATATTTGAGCTAAATTTTAATTGAATTGTAATAACTTACATGCTACATAAATAGATATGAAAAAAAAAAATTAGCATTCAGATCATTATCTGTTTTTTAATATTTTATATTTTAAAAAATATTTTTCATGTTTGGAATAAAAAACCTTATAAATTTATGTTCTTTTTAAAAATTTCCATAAATATCAATATTTCCTCAAATTTTGGAGTAACAGTTTTCACGGATACCGATATATTTGTTCTTTGATGAAGGAGAGCAAATCTGTGTTTGAACCTAAAATGATTAAGGATGATAGAGCTTTCGGTGCTCTCCACTTTCAATGGAAGATGAATCTTGTAGCCCCAAATTCATTTCTCAACGAATTAAGTACTTAAGTAGGAGACCTGGTTTAAAAGATAATATCCTTTCAGAATTCTTTAGAAGATATGAGAGCATCATTTTCTCTGTCATAACAAGTAAGCTATATACAAATCTAATAACTATATAACGTTGGATATTCTCGGCATTGCCCGATAAGGTTAATATACTATCTTGTTCCACACATTGAATCTCCCCAAGTAACAATCTTTATCATTTTACATATGCTAGCAATTATTATGAGTAATATTCCCCTAAAATATGATAAGACACATGGTGTTAGGTCGTGGGAACCTAATCAACGCTGGGTACTTCACGATTGTATTAGGTTGCCTAACTTTTCATACTATATGTCCACTTTTATAGATAGATACAATGAGAAACTGAGATGAAAGAAGATAAGTTTTGTGGAGTGCGTGTGACTGAGATGGATTGATATCATATTGTAAGAGGTATGAAATCATTGTATATTATTATTTCCATTAAGGTTAAATATGGTAATATTTACTAAATTATATTCACTGTATCACTTTATCCCCTAAATTTTCGACTTACATACTAATAGCCCATAAATTATGCTATGATTACAACAATGGTCATTTTGTTACAAACGGCTAGTTTTTTAATAGAATATAGCCACAAAGTGTATAATAAGACATTATTTAGTTTTATAAGTCAGAATTTCGTTTTTAGTCATAATTACTAAACTGTATGTTTGTACATGACTCATTTATGTTAAAAATTTAACAATTTGTGAAAAAAATGGTCATTGCTACAATTATTGCGTAAGTTTTAGTAGTATATTGTGTAAGTTGAAAATTCAGAATCTCATTCTTGACCACAGTTACTAAGCTGTGTATTCGATAATGACTTATTTTTGTTAAATATTTAACAGTTTATAAAAAAATGATCATTGTTGTAACAATTACATAATTTAGGGATAATTACTATACAAGTTGAAAATTCAGATGGTAAAGTAGTATAACATGTATAATTCAGGGGCTATTAATATCATTAACCCTTTCCATTATAACAAAAACTTAATGTGACAAAAGTGGACGTAACTCCTATATTGAAAGTAAGTCATTATGTATTTTGTGTGTTCTTCTCCTTTTTTTTTTTTTTTTTCTGTTTATTATTGCTTTTGTAGTTGAGGATTACGTATGCTGTAAAAAGAGGAAATTCGATTTTATATAGTAAGAAATTGAAAAAAAAAAGTTTGAAAAATCACAGATTTTAAATTTTAAATTTTTTTTGAAAATATTCAAATTTATTTAGAAAAATATTATGTTCGATAATATTTAAAAAACCATTTTTTTTACTAATTGATGATGTGCTTGAGGTAACCAAACTAGTTACCTCAAATACTCCATCGGTTATCACAAGTTACCGACTGGTTACATCGAGTACTTTTGAAAAATGCTAATTTTGAAGGAAAATGGTTTT
>JXTC01000621.1:37859-49122 GCA_002914845.1 Trema orientale | reverse complement strand
TGGGGAGTTAAAAGCTAATTAAAAAAAAGATATAAGATTAGACAAATGTTAGGGGCCCAAGTAATTAGTAACCCAAAATATATTGATAAAAACAATAATATAAAAATAATTGTTAGTTGAGATTTGAGAATTATACGGCAAATAAAGTTACTGAGGTTAAAGCTAGTTGTATTGTACCACATTTATTTAGCGTGAAATTCTTTGTAACATTAGTATATGTTTATTATTATTTTTTTTTTAAAAAAAAAACTTTAAAAAGAATAGGGGTGTTAGAACGAACCGTTATTAGTTAGGCAAGGCCTGCTTCCAATTTCACGATTTTCTTCTCCGCCAGGGTAACGTCGTTACTCTTCCTTCAATTTTCTCTCTCTTTTAAAGCATTGTGTTATGAAGGCAATAAGCCTCTCACCTCCGCACTTTGCTCCAGCATAAGATAACACAGTAACATACCATACTACAATTTTTTAAAATTATGAGAGAAAGCCTGTCAATTTCATAAGTAATTGCAAGTCTCTTCTGTATTTTACCACATTCCATTGTCGTTTGGAGAAAAGAAAAAAAAAAAAACCAAAAAAAAAATTATAGTGTAATATTTCGTTCTTTTTTTATTATTTCAAATGTATTATGATATTTAAAAACATACATATCGTTGTCTTAACTAACGATGTTCCATTCCTTTCATAAAAAAAAAAAAAAAAAAACTAACGATATTCCATTAAATCTGTCGATAAACAAAACAAGTAAATATTCCGCTGACATTTTCTAGTTGCACCTGCCTTATTCTAAAAATACATTTAGCTAGGTAAAAAAATTAAACAATTTTGAAATGCCAAAGTTCAAAAGACAGTGATGTAGAAGTATATGTTTAGTTTGGTTTGAAACGAATCTCAAAATATCCAACTGATTCGTGGCCGGTTCGGTTCCAACAAATTCAATTTCAACGGCAACGGTTGGTTTTGCAGGCGATTTTTTATTCATTTATTTTTTTTATACATCTTAATATGTGACAAAATGTAATGATTAAAGCCTTGTTTACCACTAATTCACACTAATTCACTATTCGCTCAATTTTAATAATGAGCAAATTTCCATAAGAAAGCTAAAAGGTCCTAACTCATGCTAAATAACTTAAATCCAGGAAGCATTTCAAGCTCATGGCCGACAATATAACTTTTATATTTGAAGACACAAATTAAACAAACAAAAATAATTTAGAAAAGGCCCATAAAAGTTGTAAAAAATAGAAGTTTCCTTTTTCCTTGATAACGCGTTTAATAATAATGAAACTGAAACTAATACAGCCATTATGCGGTTCAACTTGAGGAAACACGCAACTTTTCTTGACTGCTCCTAGCTTTCGCAAACCCAAACACCATGAACTGTTGCCTAGCCCAATGGAAGACATTCTCAATGCCAGATGGGGACATCATTAATCTGAATAGCACACATTAACATCATCAAAATCCCAACTCAATCGTTGTCCGTACTCCAATTTAACATTATACTATTTTATGGTGGAATATAACAATAAAGTATAAATGAATACATGACACTTTGTCGATCGGGGGGTGTATAATTTTAACTCACATAATTCAAACCTTTATGTTTAAAATTGGAGGTGAGATGAGTAAAGTTATTAGTCATGCTGAGTTTAAGGGTAACGTCATTAATTTCCTTTCAAAATTTTGCTGATCAGCCAAACACGTAATACTTTGTCTTGTAAATATACGTTTAATTAAATTTTTGTAGGTCGTCCTTATCCTTCATCCCCAGTCTCCACCCGCTTTTGCTGTCATGGACCGTGGTTGGTGTGTTTGGGCTCCAATCGCGAGGCCTTATTTTGTGATCCAATTCCAACAAGCCTGTTTTTATATTCATTGTTGCGTAGTATAGGTGTACAAAGCAGACAGCGAACCATCCATTATGGAAAAAATAATATGTATAAAAATGGATAAAAGTATATATATACACACTTTTTTTTTGGCTGGAAAGAAGAGATATTTTTTAATATATAAGTGTCTAATACTTCGAATGGCATGTGAATGAAAAACAATTTTTTTTTTTTTTTAAAATCATGTACAAAAGGGAAAGGAAACTTGAAAAGCGTATAAAGCATTTGAAATTTTATTAGAAATACAATCATAAAGAGAGAGGTTATGCAGTTAATGCTTTTGGAATAATAATTGAGAATGGAATCCAGTGCATAACACACGCTAATGGATTTTTCTTTTAGGGAACCTAATGGTTTCTTACTTTCCTAGCGACAATTTTCCTTTCCTTTAATATATATTTCTATTTTGATTTTGTAACATGCCAAGAGAAACGTGTCCTCATTTATATTATAACCTTTATTTACTTGCTAAGAGAATGTTACAATTGTGGAAAATTCTATATCATCAATACACAGACCACATTTTCATCATATGGTGACAGATGATAAGAAAAATACAAAACTTGAGGTAGTAAATTTGACAAACTTGGGAAAAGATCACAAATTAGCATAGAAATAAAAAGGGAAGTGTTTCCAAAACGAAATAATAAAATGGCAATCAAGGGAAGGAAAAGGAAACTAGAGACTAGAGAGATTACGTTGATCACTAGTTTTAAACTATAAATACTCACATCAATCCATTTATACATAATAAGGGCACATGAATTTTAGTCAAAAGGTTAAATTAATACATCAATTACGTGCTAGATACATATGTATAGGTGGAAAAATGGACACAAGATGTGTTTGACTGTTTCCATAGAGGAGCAATTTTGAGAATGCTAGAGCCTAGATGCCTAATATCAATCCATCAGCAAAGACAGACAACAACAGACTAATCTGTAAGAGGAAGGAAACAAGTGCTTTTAATTTGGTGAACTTATTAAATATTTGTAAACCAATAAATCAAGGAGAATTTTTTTTTTTTGGATGGAAAATCAAGGACAATCTACACAAAACGAAAAAGAAAGAAAGCACCAAAGAAGGAAAGCATTATGACATGTGTAAGGTTTATCTATAATATATAGTTTAGGATGCGGTAGATTGATATCCAACTAACCCCTATGGTAAAATTTATTATCCCAAGTCTCCATATTTGACTGACTTTTCGGCATGATGATGGCCTTTTCCAGAAGCCGACCTCTGCGAAATTTCGTGCTCATTTTGTCCAAGAACTAACTAAACTTTCACAAAGAAGTCAATAGAAAAGAAAATGTTGTTTAAATGGCACAAATTCTACATATGAAGCCTGCACAAGTTCACCGTGAAAGGAATCCAATTCCAAGCCTCCTTCAATACTCGTTTTTTGGAGCTTGAAAACTGAAAAGTAGCACTATAGATCAACGTCAAGAATGTCAAGATCAAGAAAAAGGCTTTTTACACTTTTTGATTGGACCAACCATTAAAATTTAAACCCAATCCCCCACAAACCTAAAAAACAAAAACATGTGTTACAAGATCACGTAGTTCACACTAGGGCAATAACAAACTCTCACTTATTATTACTACTAGTGCTCATTCAACGGAACAAAAATGTGTGAGTAGCAAAACCTTCCCCACATGTTCCCCTATTTTAATTTGAATTTTTATTTTCATCACAACTTTTAACATTTTTTTGTTCAAATTCATATCATCTATTTTTTTTTTTCCCCTTATTCATTTAATGTGCGTGACCCATCCCACATTCCTCGATAAATTCATAGTCAACTAACATTAATGGAGAAGATTTTATTTAAGTCAACAAAATGGATACCCAATAAAGAACCTCCACGTGTAGTACTACCACGCGTCGTTCCCCTATTTGCAGCGTACAATTGGGCCGTGGTGTGAGGCACTCCACGGAATTTAAGCAGTAAGAAGTAAAAACACACCAACTTTTCCTCTCTCCTCCATTATATATAACTATAATCCTTAGCTTCATCCCATCTTCACAATATTCGCCATAATCTCAGTGCTAATAAATTAAAGAAAAAAGAGAGAGCTAGAAAGAAAGAAGCTCTGTCACTCTTTTTTTTCTCCAATGGCGTCCCTTTCTTCCCCAATTTTGATCCTAGGGTTTCTCCTGTGCGTTCTGCTAATCTCACCGGCGCAGTCGCAGACCTGCAAAACCCAGCGATTCAGCGGGAACAGGGTCTTCGCCAACTGCTCCGACCTCCCAAGCTTGACCTCCTACCTCCATTGGAGCTACGACGCCTCCAACTCCTCCCTCGCCATCGCGTTCGTCGCTCCTCCGTCCAAAGCCAACGGCTGGGTCGCCTGGGCCATCAACCCGACGGGAACCGGCATGATCGGATCTCAGGCCCTCGTCGCCGTCAGACGCTCCAACGGATCCGTCACCGTACAGACGTACAACATCAGCTCCTACGCCGCGGTCGTTCCGTCGAGCATCTCTTTCGAGGTCTGGGACCTCAGCGCCACGTACGCCGGCGGACAAATCACGATCTTCGCCACCGTGAAGGTGCCGGAGAAGGCGGAGTCGCTGAACCAGGTCTGGCAGGTGGGACCCGGGGTCAACGAAACCACCGGCCTTCTCGAGAAGCACGACGTCGGCCCGGCGAATCTGGCCGCCAAGGGGACGTTGAGCCTGGCCACCGGAACCACTACGAATGCTACTGCTCCGGGTTCTGCTCCGGCTCCGAGTACGGGTACGGGTGGCTCGGGTAACGGTACGGGTAATTCTACCACTGGTGGTGGTAAGAGTGGTGCCGTTTCGGTGATTGCCAGTTGCAATGTTTTGGGTTGGGGTCTTGTTTCGATTCTGGTTCTCCTGGCCTTTTAGATTTGGTGAAAAGTAATTGTTTTTAGAGGTTTTTTTTTAATTTTAATTTGGTCGTATAGATTTGTTTCGTCATCATCAGGAGAATTTGAGTATGAACCATTTTTAGATGGAGGAATAATATTTTTATGAATTTATGTGACTCGAGTTTTTTTTTTTTTCCGTATTTTCTATTATATTTTGATATGAGGATTGAGGAAACATTTGTTTTCGGTTTTATTTTATCTTATTGTTTTTAAATAAGTTTTAACGAGATGAAAGAGAAATAACGATAGAGGTCACTATATCTACGTACTGTATTTTGGACAGAGCGGTAAGGAATCTGCCATGATCACTAGTGGGCAGTGGCAAAGCTTTTTTCCCTCTTATATATTTTTTTAAGAAAAATAAAATATAAACAAGTGGCGAAATTTCATTTTTCAATTTCAATTTCAATTAATTCTGTTCATTGAACAATTGGCTACTTGTCCTTTAAAAAAAAAAAAAAAGAATAAATAAAACATTTGGCTATTAACGAATCCAATTTTTTAACATTTGATTTTGAAATTTTCGCGTTTAGTTAGTGATATAGGTCACTTGAGAATGGAGTAGACTTATAATTGATTACAAGCTCAAATTAGAGCGTCAATCGAGGAAATTGTCAAAGAGACCTCTCTACAGTCTACATTTTTAAATATGTGGTATCCACGCGCAAGAATTTAGTCTATGGTGTTGGCGTGTTGGTAACACAAGTGCTTTACAAAATTGGTCCCAAACTATAATTCGTTTTCCTCATACCAAAAATAAAATTTTGCTTAGTTTGAAACGGTTTTTTAAAATTAGAATTTGAAATATATTAATATCTCAGCATTTTGCTGGATTTATATATGTAAGGCACGTGCTTGAAATGACAACATATGTAAAGTATGGATAATATGATCAAGGCAAATAATTGCTTGGCTTTCTTCTTTTTTCCCAATAGAGCATTAGAGCTACCCTTCCTGTCTACCTGTAATTTAGACTTTAGTAAAAAAGTAGCTAAAGTACCTAATCCCACCTTATTGTGCTTATTTCAGAGGAAATTATACGTTGTTGAACGAATCCATAAACGAAGTGTGTGGTTCTCTTAACGTATAAATTTATTTTCCATTTTTTAAATGTCAATTCGAACAATATAACGCCTTGAAATATGATCATGAAGGAAACGGACAATAATTTATCAGAACACCAGTATGGTAGGACAACAATAACTCGTTTTAAATTCAAATTATTGGCAATGTGCTTTAAAGGGTTGCATACGCGACATTAGCAGAGATAGATGCACCATTCACGTATACTGTTATTCAACAATATCTCAACTATAGTCAAGTCTCCTTCTTTTTTTTTTTTTGAAAAAAAAAGCAACATTACAAGTCTTTCATATCGATAAATATTATATATAGTCAAAACATTTTCTTTTCTGATTCTTTTTTTTAATAAACGACGAGGGAACTATGTGACTTATAACACATCAGCAATTAAACCCGGCGCAGCAATAGTCCATGTTAACCGTTTGTTTCAATAACGACAAAAGACTAGAGAAAAATAATAATTTACTAACAAAAATTAAGAGAAAATAATTGAATAAAATTTGTTAATTTGCCGAAAAGAGGTGTAGTTTATTTGTCTCTTATCTGTAGGACCTTAAGTCAAGAACCAAAAAAATGATAATTATATGATTTGGAAAAAAGAAAAGTTAATTATTATTTTTTATCTCATGCATATTACCAAGACAAATAAACAATGAAAGGGCAGAAGAAATTAGGACAATCAGGAACCATAAAAGACCGCTCTTCTAAAAGGAGATTCGGAGCCAAGAAAGACAACCTTTACACCCTCTTGAGTGCCTATACATCCGGTGAGACGTAAATAACTTTTATAAATGAATAAATATTAAGGCTTCTAGTAGCGTCATAAAACACTCTAAATTAGTCAACTTCAAGAGGATGAAAAAATCGGAGTTTTCACACCATGGTGTCTATTAATGGCCTCATGATAATAACATGGTCTCATACTCTTATTCATAAATTTTATTAAAATTATCTCTCAGGATGTAATATCCTCTTTATAAATTTATCTCTATAAATGCTCAAATGTTCTTCATGAACCATGGCCGCTTCAAATTTTTTTACCAAACTCCATGAATATTCATCGTGATCAGATTTAGAGGAGGTGAATCATCATGTTAAATCTAATTTTTTTTCCCCTCATATTTGGTTTTTTGAACTCATATATGACTTTTTCAACCATGATCAAGTTTATTTTCGACCTGGTCTAATTTTTATGTCGCATTATTAATTTTGATTATTTTTTAAAGCCCATTATGAAAAAAATGAACAAATTATAAATCATTAACAAAATTAGACCTTTCATGTAACGAAAATTTAGGAATTCAAAATTTACTCCCACCTCGCCTAAACTTAACCCTTGGAATTTTCAATCGGGATTTAATTTTAATAGAAACAATTTCAGGCGCCTATATTCGAAATCGGTTGAGCAGGGTCAAATAATAGATCAATCACAATCGGATGTAGTCGAGTACTGTAGGTGGTAGGGTACTGAAAGGTGCTTTTCTAGTTAATTTATTAGGGAAGAGTATCTAATTAGTAATTATTTTATGGGGACTTCTAGCATAAGGTAGAAGCTTTCGGTGTATCAATACGGTTCATATGGTTCAAAATCCAAGCCATCTGATTCAAATCTCGTGGACTAAAATAGACAAGACACATAGGATTGATCAAGACTATTCCATACCCAAACCTACTTGAATTAAAGGAAAATAAAATATTTATTTTTTCCGTCTCTTTCCTTTCGAACTTTTTTCCATCATCTCTTCTTCGTGCTCATGTCTTATCCCTACAGAGAGTTATTAAATCAGGACTGCTATCTATTGGTTGAATTGTTCTGGGCGGTAGCAAATGTATCAGCCTACAAATCTTCTATGCCCCTCTGCTACACAGAATTAGATCCCCACATCTATATATCAACCGCACTTCTTCTCAATCCCTCGATCGACAAGCTTCCTGCAAGTTCTTTTTTTTTTTTTTTAAGTATAGAAGTACCATTAAGGGAGAATCTCAATCTCAAGAAGTTGGAGGAGTTATTCGATAGAATTTTACAGATTTTCGAAGTAATTCTTTCGCTATATTCGCGGTATGAGTTATTGAGATATTTGGATGGAATATGGGTTTGATCTAAATCATAAATATTTGCTTAAGAATCGGTACACATTGAGAATTATTGCTTACAAAAATTAACACATTTTAATCACCAAGAACCCATTAAATTAATCCATCCAAATTACAAAATCAAATTCAATTAAATTCTGAAATATTTTTTAGATCCCTATGAACTTGATCTTTTTGCCCTTTTTTTGGGTCCTGATTTTAATGTTCTTTCATGGTGGGTATAAAAATGAACATCTATAAATTCAAATAGCTTGGAACAATTTGGTGTGATTTTAAAAGCCCAAAACTCAGTATTTTTGAATTCCATAATCGCATAAGTTAGACTTGACAATGGATTTAAACCCCACGCTCTCGAAGTATCAAAGGTTCTGATAGGAAAGCGGCTGAGCAATAATTGGAAATGAGGAAGGCGTCAGTTCTTGGCTGAGGCTCTCTCCCTATAGCGTTGAAATTTTGAGGTAAGGATTGCAGTAGTAATTTTATTATTTGTTTTGGAGATGTTTGGGGATTTGATTTTGTAGTTATTGGTTCTGATTTTACATCGTCTCTCCCCCTCCATTCAACCGAATGATCACCTATTTCGCGGGCCTATTAAAGAGACAAGCAAACAAAGAATCTTTTCCGCTCCTTTCTAATTGCACGGATAGGATAAAAAGGTATATTGATATACCCCAAAGTCTATACCGTACCCTATAAGTCCCCTTATTTTATATATACGATATAACAATGAGCATTTTTTTATAATATTTATAGATGAGTTACTTTTATTATCATGAGGACATTATTAGACCCATAGATGCAAAAAAAAAAAAAAAAATTATAATATTTATAGATGAGTTATTTTTATTATCATGAGGATATTATTAGACCCATGAATGCAAAAACCTCAAATTTCATTAGATAGTAGGGGATGCAAAAAAAAAATTTATAATATTTATAGATGAGTTACTTTTATTACCATGAGGATATTATTAGACCCATGGATGCAAAAACCTCAAATTTCATTGGATAGTGAGGCCATATGCGTAATTTTGGATTTATAGATTTTTCATAAGAAAAATGTCTATTTTAATAAATGAGTAAAATATAATAAAAAAAATCATAATGCCCAAAAATAAACTAATTCCTCATAACAAAATGAAATTAAACGTGGGAGTTTATCTCAAGAATGAAACCATTTTCGAGGCAGTAAATTTGGAAAAAAATTACAAATTAGCTTAGAAATACATGGAAAGTCTTTCCAAAGTGAAATACTAAAAAAACAAATAGAGGGAAGGAATAGGAAACTAGAGAGAGATTATGTCATTGATCTAACGGTTACCATAATTTAAGTAGTTGAAAAAAATAATAATAAAAATAAATACTCATTATTTAATAATTTTTTTATCTCAAATTTAATTATGAAAGAATATGTATAATAAATTTTTATTGGACAAAATAATACCTATAAATAGGTAAAAAAAAATAAATACCTATAGGATTGGTGCCTATGTATTTACTCAGACGAATCCAATTATATACATAAAAGGGCTCATGATACGCTGCCTAGATCGATCTATTAAAGACGGGTACTTATCCAAAAAAGGAAACAAGTGTTATTAATTTGGCAAACTTAAACCTGTGTAAACCAATAAATCAAAAATCCATTTACCCAAAAAAGAAAAAAAAACACAAACACACTAAAATTTGTCATCACGAGTCTAAATTGAGCGAAGTGCTCTCCATCTTTGACCGAGTGTTAGTGGCATGAATCAACGAATCATGATGATGATGTTGATTCCCTTTTCCGGAACCCAACCTCTGCGAAATTTCGTGCTCAACTTAAAGTAACCCTTTATCAAAAAAAAAAAAAAAAAGTTGTTAAAGAAAAAGAAAATGGAATAAAATAAAAAATCTTGTAATTCGTACAAATAATATATATGAACCCGTAAAAGTTCACGTACGTGAAAGGAATCCAATTCCAAATCTCCTTCAAAATGTACTTATTATAATTACATGACTTAAAAATTCGTCTTCAACTTTAACCCAACGTCAAGAACAAGAAAAAAGGCTTTTTGCCCATTTTAAATAGAACCAAATAGACCATGGTAATTAAAATATGTTTGGTAGGACATATTTGTGGGAGCATGGAGATAGTGGATAAAGTAGAATGGAAGCAGAGGTAAAATCTCTTGTTTGGTAAGAGGGATTAAGAGAGAGAAAAGAGATTTAGAAGGATTCAACATTTTCTTTACGTTTTCAAAGTAAAATAAAAAATGTATTATTTTTAAAAATTATTTAAATAATAATGAAGTGGGATAACATAATAAGTTTATAAATAAATATTCTTCATTCATCTTACTCTCCTTCTTTTCTACCCAAAAACTTAAATATTTGGTAAGAGTGATTTGTGCGAGGATGAAGAGGGGTAGAGGGAGAGGAGAAGTCCAGATGTTGAAAAATATTATAAAATGATTAAATGAATTATATTTAATAGATAAATACTCATCATCTTTTATGATCTCCATCTTTTCTACCAAATAACTTATGGCTTTATTTAGTAGGAGGATGGGTGGGAGGTAGAGGAGTAGAGATACAGCTATATTCCTCCGTTTGGTACGAGGTAGAGATGGAGGGAGAGGAAAAGTGGATTGGGCAAGGCCTCCTCCAAGTCCTGATCATGATCTCATCCTTTCAACTTCGGAAGGATTGGAGAGAAATTAAGGGGGAGAAAAGTGAGAATTGATATATTCACCATCTAAAATAATTATTTAAAAAACTATAAATAAGTAATATAGTAATTTTATTGATAAATATTTTTCATCCTTCACAATTCATACAAAACAATTTATTATCACTCTTTTCTTCATCACTACTAAATATAGTCTAAAAGATTATAACTTTTCTCTTTTTTATTCACATTCTCTCTCTGTCCTAAACTCTACGTATTTCTTACTCTCTGCGTTATTACCAAACATAATAACGCCGAGACGAAATAGAAATAACGAGTCGTTTGAATTGAATAAAGCACGTTTATCAATGTGGCACAACAAAAATAGTAAAGCTCGTTTAAAAAACGTAAAAGAATAGAGTTCATTCATTTTATTATCAGTTATGTTGGACAGAGCAGTAGTGGGATATGCCAAATGTCTCGTGGCAAAACTTTTTCCTTTTAAAAAACTTAGGTATACCTTTTTTTCTTTTTTGAACGGGATAAAAGAAAAATGACGAGTATTTTAAATCATCTCGTGGCTTAGCATTGTAATTTTATTTTAACGAGATAAAGAGAGAAATGACGAGTACTTTAAATTG